>WBMY01002830.1:130409-150004 GCA_013397315.1 Donacobius atricapilla
TTTTTTTGCATACAGACATTTTTGATTGTGTTGGAAATATTTACTGGGGTATGCACTCTGCTTTTAGTCTGTTGCATTTTACAGCTGGTTTGGGAAATATTCCCCACTGCATGTTGCAAATGAATCCTGTTCTGGTAGCATTTATTTTGTCCTAGAAAAACACACCAGTAAATTTTCCAGATCTTTAGATTTAAAAGTTGCACTGAAGTTATACTCTCACATATTTTATTGTATTTTTTTTAAATTTCTTTTTTAAGTGGCAAAATGTGTATTCACATGGAAGTGTACGTTTGTCTGGTTTGGATTTGGGGCTGACTTGTCCTCTAACAAACCGACTATATTTCAGTAGGGCTACTATAAACTGATTTTATTAAGAACTTTGTAATTCCTCTTTTTTCCTTTCTTAGTCAGTAGCACTTGTGTGCCTTTTCTTGTGCTATTCCTACATTAGGAGCGTTTAACACGGTAATCACCTGCAGCCAGCACTGATACGGAAACCTCTGTTTGCTTTTACAGGTAAAGCTGCTCATAGGAGCTTACGGAGTGAAGCTGCAGTGACCTCTGAGGAAGAGTGGACTGACACTTTTTTGCATATACTTCCGATTCCTCTCTTCAGAGACTGACAAAGCAGTTTGGAACTTTTTGGCACCACGCCCTGAAGACTCAGTTCCCAGCTTGCTGCCGTTCGCTCACTGCAGTCACAGGAAGTGTGTGTTGGAGAGCACTTGAATACGCTGCACTGGTGGGACAGGGTTGTCAGCTTCTTTTACTTTGTACAGATGTAGATGTAAGTATTTGTGCCAATACATATGAATCCTGTTTTTCTTTAACTTGTGGAGTCCAGACTGCATATTTCGGCTTTTCCACAATGTGGAATGGTGCATATAAGAACTGTTTAAGGTAATTACATGATATGTCTTTTTTAAAGATCTTAATTTGTAAACTAGAGTTTTCTACTTACTCTTAGTGTTTCTCTATGAAATGCAGAACTGTCATATTATTGGAATAGGCAGAAATTACACTTTTAAATGACTGTGTTAGGTTTAACTTTTAAGTTGCTGAGGGCTGTGTTCTGGTTTAAAACTCCTCCTGTTCCTGTCTCTCAATGAGACACCAGTTATGCTTAGAGTGGTTCCCTTTGAACACACACAGTTTTCTGTCTTTGCTCAGGCCTGCAGACATGTGAACAGGCACAGTTCACAGAAGAGTCGTAGTCAGGTTCCCACTTAAATCACTGGTTAAACGTGCTTTGGTATTAGAGAAGCAACTGGTAGTTTTACAGACATCTTAACTTTTGAGGTCTTAGGTGATATCTGGAATAACCAATGCAAGCTGAAAATAGCAAACCAGAAAACTTGTAGCTACCTTCCATGTCCAGGCAGTGCTTTTTGTTGACAAGCAGATACATAGAGAATTTCAGATATCCTCAGCCTGACAGATGACAGAACACTTGTTGTCCTTTACTTCAGAAATTCAGTTCCTCAGTGCAAAAAGCTGCTACCTTTTTATTTTATTATTATTATATTGTTATTTTATTTAAATGACCCATTTTATCAGATGACAGCAGTTTTGTAGTGGTCCTGTGCTGTAAAATATAATACTTCTGCATGGAGTGTAGAATATTTTTCTTTGTAAATTAACCAACATCTTGAAAGGTAGGAAAAACCAAACCGGATCGTGCCTTTGCTGTTCTAGTTGTCATGCGTAGTTTACATGCCACTATGTGCCTATATTATTAGCAAAACTATTGTGCATAAATTCTTGATGATTTTGACTGCTCACCATCAAAATGGTGCAGCTGTATGAACTATCCTTTTAAGAACTGTGATTTTTTAATATAAAGTTCAAATAACCAGTTTTTAAATTTTGGTTCTTGAAGCTAAAATCTTTCATATTTAAGAGATGCCAAATGAGTAACAAAGGACACCAATTTTGTGGAATGTCACATTAAGCTATATAAAACTAGAACAGCAGCATGACATACAAATACTCATTTCTGTTTTGATTTAGAATAGTTATGTTTTTGCACAGTACTGACGAAATCTTAACAAATCTGGGTTTTGAACAGACGCTTGATACCTCCACCTCTCTGAAATACGTTAGATACCTCACTTTGCTAAGTGTGAATCCCTGAGACACTCGAAAAGCACTGGCTGAGAATCAGGTATGTCACTGCCAGCACTTGGGACTTTGTGCACCTGAAATTTCAGTCACTGTGCGTAACCCTGGACGCTGCATAAGGAAAGGGGCCACTCGTGTTCCCTTACGCTGGAGTGCCAGGTTTCATCTACGCAGCCGCCCCTCGCAGTTACTCTGGTGCAGGACGTGTGGCAGCACAGCGAGTGCGGGACAAGCTCTGTGCAGCACCTGCAGGGGGGAATGAATGCCAGAGCTGCTCCAGGTGGGGATAAAAGGTGTTTTGAACAAATGTCCAAGTGATAGAGATGCTATTTAGGAACTGTTGTACAGTCTAACCTAAAAATGTCTAGTAATGCTCCAAGAGTTGATAAAGCAACTAGTTGGTCAAGGCTGTTGATTTGGGGGATTGTTTTGTTTTTTATCTTGAAGCACTTGGGAGAGAGGGAGGAGTTATACAGAACATGAGAATGAAATCTGGGCTTCATAATGCTTTTATTAGGGATGGATAGTTTGCAGCCATCTTTTTCTTTTAACTGGCAATGGAAATTCAGAATCCCTATTGAAGATGCGTAAGAAGTGTACAAAAAGCTGTTTGAAGCTGGATTTTGTCAGTTTTTATTGTAATGCTTTTATCCAATTGCTGAAAAAGGTTTTGGTGGACGAAGGGAAAGTAGCTACAATAAAAATCAATTCTTTAGGCACTGTGCAGAAATACCTGTGAAGTACTTGCTCAGTTTCTTCTTGCTGCCATCAGCAAGGGCTGCAGCGACAGTTCCCATGAACGACAGTGGTAGCAAATGGTTCTGAAGGCTCAGGGTCCTTACCTTCACAGCCCCAGCACCAGTATTGCTGTTCCTGGCTTCTTTCACAGGTGCTGAAGGTTGGCGGGTGATGCAGCTGACCATGTCACAGGTCTTCCGTGCTTTCTGCACCCATTGGTAAAAACAAGATGGGTTTAGATCAGCCTAAATTTAAGAAAGCTGTTCCAGTATGGGGAAGAGACAGCACAGCATTGCACTGCCATCCTAGCCAGCCAGGACTGGTACCATATGGTACTGGAAAACAGCCAGTGTAATGCCTTTCCTTAGGGTAGCCTGTCGAAGTGGTGGCTGCCCAGGATCATGGGAGCAGTGACAACCCTGCAGGATGGATTCCTGTTGCAGTGTGTTTAGTTTTGCTGGAGTCCATAATGAAATCTTGTCTTTTAAGAAGGCAGGAGAACTACAAAGGCCATGTGTCTCTAAGCTGCTGCAGCATGGGCATGCACTGCAAGCCCATCACTGAATCCTGACACTTGAGAATTCCTGGTTTTCTGTGTCCCCTGTAAACAAGGAAAATATTTTTCACCTTCTGAATGTGTCTTAAAATGTCTGAGTGAAGGGCAAAGACTAGTTCGGAAAAAACTACCTGGAAAAGACACCACACGCTACAAATTTGAGCAGAACTGAGGCAGCAGGAAAAAATAAGCTTTAAAAGGGTCTCCCAAATCTCAGATACCTCAAGTACAGCAGCCAGCAGGAAGGGACCAGGCAGATGGTTTTTTTTGATTTCAAGTCACCTGTTTTCCCACAGCAAAGTCTCACCCGTCATGCGTGGTAGCTACAAATGAATCTTTTTCCAAGAATGTCTGCAGTACTTCCTGCATGATCTCAATTGTAAGGAACTCCTCTGATCATTTACTGGTGGCACTGGTGCAGTTATAGTAGAGGGGTCAGACCTTCCCACTGTCTCCCTCCTCTGCTGTGCCTGTTGCTCTTAAGGGAAGGCACAGCTCTGCTGCTGAGACAACTAAAACCATGTGTATGGGAACTGAAGACATTTTCACATACCCAGGAAGATGAGGGCCTGCTCCAAAACTGGATTCATTGCAACTGTGTGTGGGCATGGGCCACGAGAGCTTGAGGGACAGGATTACCCGTGTGGTGATGTCTCAAATCTGCCATCTCAATTCATCTCAAAGAGATGAATTTGGGAAAAAAGGCCTATTAGAGTAGCTGCATGTCTTAGATTGAACACAACCCTCCAGTGGGAGAGAGGGGAAGGTGCTGTCCTGACCCCTCCCAGCTGTAAAGGCTGTGCTCACAGAGCTTTTCTCAGAAAGGCTTTACGAAGTCAGGTGAGACAACCTGTATGGAAAAGATTGCACAGGAGATTTAAAAGCTGTTTAAGTTCCCTCACCTTTCTAGATCGGTCAGCTCTACTGTGTCAGTATCAGAATAGTTCCTCCTGTGATTAGCAGGCTAAGATCCCTAAAACCACAAGTGAACCCCCAGACCAGGTCCCCTGCATCCACCCTTCCTGAAACCAAATGATTACCAGGAAACCTCCAATGGTTCCAAAGGGCGGGGAGCCCAGGTAAGTACAGCCAGACAGTACTGCCTGGCACTGCTTTTATTAGTGGTGTGGTGCAACACTTCCACGCACTGAAACAATGATACAAGACTGCCAGGGCAGCACCACTACCGTGAGCCTGGCTCCATCTTCTCTACGCACTTACACAGCCAGATGAACAGGATCTCTTAACCACCCCCACCTCCTGTTCTCCAGATGGAAAAAAACCCTGCTGCCTGGCTCCAGCCTTCTGATTGTCCAACGGCTCCCGTGGGACTTGTTCCCACATCTCCTTGTCTTCAAGAGCCCAGAACTGGGCGCAGTGTTTCAGCTGTGGTCTCAGAGGTGCTGAACAGAGAGTGCTCTTCTGGCCCCTGCTCAGCCATCATCTTCTAATGGAGCCCAGCATGTGGGTGGACACCTTCATTTTCACTTGTCCCTCAGGGCCCCAGATCAGCCACCGCAATGCTGCTTAGTCACCAGTCTGATGCAGTTGTAGATCCTGGGCACAACTTAGTTCAGTTCCCACTGCCAGACTTAACTGCATGAGCTTCCTGTCAAGCCTTCAGTTCTTGTCCACTGCCTTGCTGATTGCTGGAAATAGAAAATAAACATGCTGTTACTTACTCATTTAATTTGAAACAATTTTACAATAGTACAGAAATTGAAAAAACCCAGTTGATACGTTACAGGCCAATGTTCAAATCACATCACGTAAGATTAATTTTTCATTCTTCATTCATGGTTTTTCATCTTTTTATTGCGATACATTAAGGCATTCGTAGCATCACTTCCTACTCAACAGTACAGACAGCTTACTGGAGCTGTAATCTCCCCTATGATTAACATTTCCTTACAGTTCTTTTCAGCTGTCACTGGCTCATACCATTTTCTCTAGGGCATTAATACTTTTGTGTTCTTCTAAACTTCTGCAGCATAAACACAATCCACATTACTGCTTTTTCTTTAAACCCTACTACTTCCCTATGTTTTGTCATATATTGTAGGACTTGAAAATATCTTCATACTTTTTTAAAGGCTTTTTTCAAGTCTTAACAGCAGTCATTTAAACTGAGGAGCAGTCATTTAATATACCACTTACTATTCTTGCAGAATGTACCAACTTTAATCCTTTTACTGACATCCATTTCCCTTAACACCGATGTTTCTAGAAAGAAAATCTGCTTCGAGTGCAGTCTAGATGAAAAGGGCATCAGTACCTCAGTTACACATCAAAGTAGGCCAACATCAGCTTTACTGTGAAATGCTGGACTGGCACCACCTTCTGTGCAAGACGCTGAAGACAGTAACATCACAAAAGCTATAACTTGTCTCCTCATGTAGGAAGAGGTCTTGGAGCTCACAAGAAGATGTATTCACATTCTTCTCATGTCTTTTTCAAGCTGAGGTATTGATGAGGGACACACCACCTCCAGGCTGGGTCCTTTTCTATCATTTCAAACAGCCCTTTTCCCTCACGTCTCACAGGTCTGGCCTTTGTGCAAGCAGAGAGAAAACAGCTTAATGGAGAACGATCAGTATGTCCTTCTCCTACCTTCAGCCAGGTGTGACAGATTTAGTTACTATTTTATTAGATAACAGCATTATTTGTGTGCCCAAGAGCACAGAGAGAGAAAAAGAAAAGATTAGCACATTAAGCACAAAATAGTACTAACAAAGAGAAAACTGAATACAAAATGTACCATTACAGGAGTTCTAACAGGAGACAACACGGTTATAGTCTCACCAGGATGGTCCTTTTAACTCCAAGGGTACAGAGCAGCATTTTGCACACCATCAAAATGTAAAAGCCAGTGTCTTCAGTTTTGAGGCTGGGCAGCCACCAGCGGCTTTCATTGAAACCTAATGCATTTCAATGGAGAGGAACATTTCCAAGAAGTAAGTATGATTCAGGCCGAGTAGTTACAAGAGACACTTGAGTGATAACTTCCTTGCAAGTGTGCTTTTGTCATCAAAGCAGAGCACTTAAGAAGACTCAAATGGCAAATAACAGAGCAACACATCAGCAAATACAGTTGGATAAAGAGCTGAGAAATGCCAGCAATTTTTCAGACAGCCCTCCCCCCCCAAGGTTACCAGGAGCTCCCTCTGTTCAGGAAGCCCAGGAGCAAGCACCCTGGCACAACACTTAACACAATTTCATTAGGCTATTACACGTTGTCAGCCAGGTTCACACTGCAGTCCACAAAGAAGTGCCGAATGGGTGAAAAGGAAGAAAGGTTTTCATCGTTTCACTGAGACCAAAATAAATAACAAAATATTTAGTCAGTAAAAGGAACACCTGTATTTCCACGGAACCTTCACCATCCTTTTTTCCACTCACAGGAAGGAAACTGTAAGCTGACAGAAAAATTCTGAGATGTCTGGGAAACCTGCCAAACACTGAGGTTTCCAAATGACTCTGGTGCACAGAAGTGCTCTCATACGTACTGACAAGCAAGACTGAATTCCAGTTGTTACATGGTCAAGACAAAATGTCCTCTGGATAAAAAAAAATCACAACTGAATCGAACTCAAAAAGTTAGGCATTTCCTGCTTTACTACTGCTTTCCTGACAAAGAGCCTTAGCTGCTTGTCTTCTTTAGATTTTGTGAGTAAATGCTTGTACCTCTCTTATTTCCATAGTCTGGTTTATATTACAAATTATTGTGTGATAATTTTTATACTGTGATTTTACTACGACTAGAAAATAATGGGACTCGTTAGTAAAGGACAAAAGCAAAACTACAAAACAAGGTGTGCAACAGCTTTCCCACCTCTTCAGTGCCCCTCCCAGTACCAAGAATGTGACAAGGTCCAGGTTAGGGAACACAAGCTGGACAAGTCACACGTACTGAGCCTGATGGGATGCTCCCATGAGTGCTGAAGGAGCTGACTACTGGCGTTGCAAGGCCACTCTCCATTGCTGACAGTGTGGCAACTAGGAGAGGTGTGCAAGGACCAGGGGAAAGCAAAAGTCACTTCAAGAAGGGCAGGAAAGAGGAGCTGGGGAACTACAGGCCCTGGGAAGGTTATGAACCAACTACTCCAGAAAACCATTTCCAGATCAAGAAGGGCAAGGAGGTAAGTGGCAGTAATCAGCATGGATTTACAAAGAAGTCATTTGCAAATTCTTAATGATCCCAACTGGAGAGCCTCTGGGTGGGTGACCAGTTCAGTGGACATGGGGAGAGCAGTGGATGTTGTCTATCTTGGCTTAGGAAATCTTTTAACACTGCCATAGTATCTCCAATTGTCATTTGGGTCCTGTCATAATACCGACAGACTACTGACAGGCTCAGTAAATGGACCATGAGGTGGAGTAAAAACTGGCTGAACAGACGGGCCTAGAAGGTTGTCAGTGGCCTGAAGTCCTCTTGGACGTGAGTGAATAAGAGTATCCCTGTACTGAGGCCAGTCCTTCTCAAGATCTTCATTTCTGCCCTGGTTGATGGGACAACACATCCTCAGCAAGTCTGCAGGTAACACAAAGCTGAGAGGAGTGGCTGCTAAGGCCATAGTGCCATGCCACTATTCAGTGATCCCTCAACAGGCTGGAGAAATGGGCTTACAGGGTATCATGAAATTCCAGCAGAAGGAAATGCCAAATCCTGCACCTGGGGAGAAATAATCTCAGACACCAGGACAGGCTGGAGGCCAGCTGGCTGGAAAGCCCCTTTGCAGGTAAGGACATGGTGGCCCTGGTGAACACCAAGTCCAAGAACAACCCTGAGCAAAGAGCGCAACCAGGCCACAGAGGCAGCCAAGTGGCATCCTCCTGTACAAAGAACATTGCCAGCACATGGAGAGAGATGATCACGTGGTCTGAACCCCTGCCATGGACAGGAACATTGCCTGTGATTATGAAATAGATAAATTGTTCTGATCCTTTATATATCCAGTTCTCTTATTTACTGTTAACACAACTACAGAGACAGCTCTGAGCACTTTTGCCAAGCCAAATAAACACAGGAGAATTAACACAAGTTTCTTTTGCTTTACCAGTTGAACTTGCACATCTTGGTCAAATCCCACCAGTGTTTAAATTTGCTTTTACTTTATAAAAATAACTGGTATTTTGGAATTTTGTAACTACCAGAACTATTGAACTTAGCTGCGCAGAACTCCCTTTAAAACCTTACTATCTGTCAGCCCCACCAAGATGCTGCCCACAGTCAGGCCAGGTGGCACTACACACCTGTGTGCAAACCAAACTGCCCCAGGCTTCCCAGAGTGCATGGACACCACCTTCCAGACCAGAGCCCTCTGATTATTGCCAAAGACTGTCCAGAATCAGTAATGACTGAGTTGGTTGTACAAAAACCAGGATTCTGAGTGCAGCGTATCAGTAACATCCAGGAGCTCAGACATGTCATCATATTAATGTGGCATTATGGGGTTTGGATGGCTGGCCAGAGCTTGGAGGTGGCTGCTAGAGGCTGTGTACATAGGCTTGAATTCCTTTAAAAATGTAACACGTGGCAGGAATTATGCCAGGACTTGTATTATCTGAAATCAAGTATTACTTGAAGTGTAGAAGCACAACTACATCAAATCACAAATCTGAACAAAAAGTGGAGTACCAATTTCAATAACTGCTGGATAAAGCCTTAATACATACCTTGTACTAAAACTTGGTTTAGGATTCCCTTTTGTCAGCATGAGAGAGCAGAAAGATTCTGCACAAGCCAGTCTTCATCTGCATTTTAAGATTTTAACAGTACCCTAAAAAATAAAGAGACAGGAAAATAACTGACATTTCAAGCAAAAGGGAAAACACTTCTCTTCCCTCTTGAAGAGAGTAGCTTCTCTTTTCAAAAAACCATTATATATGGAGTAATAAACCATGACAAAATTTCCCATTACCAGAAAAAAATCCATTTATTTTCTACCCTTTCTTACCACTTAGTTGTTTCTCCACAGATTTTATTTAAATTTTTACTACCTCAGCAGTTAAACAACAGCTGTTCCAAGAACGTTAACAAGTTCCTAGATTTTCGTATTTCTGCTTGGAGTAGATTAACCACAGTTCTGCTGCAAAGGGCCCCAAGTCATTTCTCTTTGGAGGTTTTCTAAAACATTATGTACTTCATGTGACAGAAGACATTCTACATGTTGTCTTCTAAGGCCTACCAAGGCACATGGGAAAAGTGGCATTTCATCCTTCTAGTATTAGTGCCACTAAAATGATCAGGATCCCTGCACACAACACCAAGTCATTAGTGACACTTGAGAACTAATAGCTCTCACTGCAGTCTCCTCTTTCTCCTGCGTGATGTTGTACAGACATAATAATTAGGGGCAAAGTTATCTATCAAAATAACACAACTAAACTGGGCCGGAGTAAAATGTCCCACTTTATAATAACATCTCACAACAGAGCTGCATTCAAGTATCATTAAAATACAGTTTAATACTACAAGCATTAGAAATTGATGCAAAAGTTTAGGACTTCCACAATTTTACAACTTCTGCAATAGATCTGCTTGTATTTGCAGTAAGTGCAGTTGGAAGAACAGCTAGTCAGTATTATTCCTACTACATTTAGTAATTAATAATTAAATTATTGTAACTCTATTAAAAATGCTTAAATCGAAGTGTTAATAAGGGTATCCATCTTGCACAGTGTGTGTCTTCTCATACAGCAGACATGCAAAATTATCCAAAGTGTTTAAAATTCAACAGCTCCATGCCCCAGCCATTCAGGCTTCAAAACAGCTCTCACCTGAAGACACGTTCCCTCCTCCCAGAATTAAAATCACCTCTTCTCCATAAATGCCTCCGAATTACAGTAAGATGTGAACACTGCGATGCTTGATAGGCTCAGTGTAATCCCTTACTCAGGCACAGAAACGCACTGCAGAGCCTGAGAGCCCTAATGAAACGTCTACAGAGAAGACTGCCTGGAAAGGTCCTGATTACAACAGCACAAAGGGGTGAAGAACTCCTCATACTCTCAAGTAAAGACTTGCTAAAACAATTTTCAAACATCTTGAGGTCCTGTTTGATGATCATAAAACTTAGCACACCCTGCAAAGTATTTATTACAGAAAGAAATCCTTTGGAAAGCCTCACACAGGTTGCATCTTTCAGACTAGCTTCACTTTAGGAACAATCCCAAAAAGCAACTCAAGAAGTGACATACCTGTAAATTGCAACACACAACCACAAACATTTACAATAAAGGTAACATTTACCTTATCGGGCACAGCTGAAAACAGGCTGAGACTTGCAGCTCAGAATAAAGACAGTTTTAAAGTTGGCATGATTTAATGTCTGAGATCTATTAAATCAATTCTCCCATTTGGTTCCTTGTATCTCCCCTCCCACCCCATGGTGGAGCTTGTTATCAGAAGTTCAGTTATCTATTCTGTACCAGACATTCAGCAAGACAGATACTTTCTTCCTAAAGCACAAATGACAGCGCACAGCCCACTAACCCTTTCTAACTAGAGCTGCAACTTTGCAAGTGTTGATACTACAGTCACTTAGCAAATCAAATGAATTAACAGCTGTAGTGATGAGCTGTCAGTCACAGGGAGCTGGCTGGAACTGTCATTTGGACAAGTGTTGGTGTCCTGAGACATCATCTCGACACGATGAAATTAATGTAGCTATTGACAGGTATGTACCCATCTAACAGGAAGGCTAAAATGACAAATTGCACATCTTTCAGTCTATTTTAATATGGAAAAAAAGCAATAATTAGTTTCTTCCTTTTTCCCCTCTTTATCAAGAGAGCTAAAGCATCAAGGCCCAATCCAGTCTCTCCAGTTTCTGTAACTGACAGTGTCTATTATTTTCTCTTTCTTGGCCATGTGGGTTTACTGAAGAGAAAGCAGTGAGCCATAATGTTGGCAACCAGTAGTTATGAGTGACAAAGTTGTAGCCAAATGAATATGGTGTATTTTTGATGACAGGCTCTACAGCCACCCAGTAAGACTGCTGGGAATGTTAAAATGTGTATGGTTTTTGCTAGGAATGTGCCTCTGCACTATTTATTCATGATTCTCTCTCTTCTAAGATCATTCCAACCTCTCTACCCTATATAAACCTATATAAACTCCACTGTTTATGATTAGCAGTTATTACTTTGTTAGAGCTGCATGTATCCAAGCAGCCAGTTATGAAAGAAGTGATTTCTATGAGTGAGCTGGAACACAACTGAAAGTTGTTTTCAAAGTAAGAGACTAAATTTTCATTCATATGATAAAGCACTTTAATTTAAAGCTCGACGTGGGTATGTTGCCAAGCAAAATGAATCTGAAATAGTCTAAAAGGTTAACAGCATGATAAACCTGCCTATTCTGGAGAGAAGAGAGGCATCACACACAAACTGAGTGATACTGTGCATATATTGTGTCATTATGAAGGAAAATTGGAAACCAACTCCTAAGTGCACCTATCTCAAGTAACGCATACTCAGCGTAGCAGGATATCTCCAGCAGAGACCGGCTGTGTGGGACAAGCTCCAGGCTGCCAGTGCTCATTCAGAGCAGGAACAGCTGTGACACTGCAACGCTGAAGGACATTTCACATTTACCTTGCACACGGATGTGTGGCAGCTTCACCAGCTTGACTGACAGAAAAGGTTTTATGGTTTGGTTGAGAGTTTTTTGGTTTTCGTTTTTTTAATTAATAGGATTATTGGTGGCTACTGTAACAGAGAGCTTCCCCCACTAAGTTTCCCCATTTATTTTAAGTCTACTTTAAAAATTACCTAGCAACACACAACAGCAGCACAGGTAAATTTTGACTTCCACTGAAGTGACCATATAGCATTTTGCACCAGCAGGCACAGGTATGAGTTTGAGAGTAGCAGAACCACTATCCAGCACACAGAAAGAAGAACTCCAATGCCGAGCAGTTCTCAGGAAAACACACACTCCCTTGTGGCCACTTATTTGGGGTTTCCAAAGGGAACCCGAGATGATCCGCAGAGCTGTGTTCATGTTTGCATTTGTTCAGGCTTACCTATCAAAAGGTAACAGATAACAATGTTGGCTGCTGACATACTAACAGAAGATATAGTGCTAGACATTCTTATATGGTCAAGCAATCTTATCCTCCCCATTCTTCTCTTAGTTTTAGCTTTAGTCTGGCCAAACCTGCTCATCTTAATTATGAGTAGTCCCTGCTGAGGACATAAAACCATCAAAGTCTAAATCATTACCTGGCATCACTGCATAGCTGCCAGGGATTATAGGAGACAAACTGCAACACAATTTTTCCCAATCCTGTGTTTGTCAAATTCTCTTAGTAACTGCATATACTTGCAGAGAAGTAGAAGCAAGCAAGCATTTAAGGGAAAAAAAATATTACCAAATTGGGTCTGAAAAGGAGAATTAAGTTCCTAGAAGCAAAAGGGAAAATACTACTTCAGGCTAAGCCAACAAGGCATTCAATTTCCTTTGCAAGATTATTACAAATATTTTACACCCCATTTCACAACGTTCAAGTTACAAGGTGTAAAGTACCTGAAGTTAGCATGTTACACAGAATGAGGAATGCGAATGCAGTAATATTCCTCTTCTGGGATCAGATTTCAAAAAAGAACAAATGGTGGCAGTTACTAATAGCCAGGCAATGAACCCATGCCAGTGACAATCTGCGATCAAGGGACATAGGTTTCTGTTTTGCTTGGATTGCGAATCTTCACCATATAGAAATCAGATGATTTCTTCAGTGTTTAGGGAATGATGAGCATGTCTGAAAGTATTTAAACAGAAGACACAGAAGTTTTCATCTGTACAGCTTCAGCAAGGTCGGAATTCAAAGACAGTAAAATTTGTAAGCACTTCATAAAATTAATAAAAATTGTTCATTTGGAACTCGTGACATTCCTAGATGCAAGACACAATATCATCAAAGTGGGTTTTTTATATATATATAGACGTATATACACACACATAGGATTTTTTGCAAAAATTTGTGCACTGTGAGGCAGTAGTCCAAGTCATTAAGATAATCCTGTATGAAACAGCAACTAACATCTGCGTTTTTTAATACAGCCCCCTCCCCTATATGACACTCCCATTTCAAGTTGAGGAACCTGGCTCATCAGTGATTTTCATAATTACCCATTTTACAAATGTTGTCATTGAAGCAGCAGAAATATCTTTAAATGTTCAGATATTTACTTTCAATGACTGTGTTCATGATGAGCAACTTGGAAAAATCTCCAAGGGTGTAATTTCCTCCATTCAGAACTCACACGACAAATTACAAGGATGTGAAGTTCTGAGTATTTTGTGATACTTTTATCATGAACATGAGCTAAAAGGTACAAAACTATTGAAGGAACAAGGGAATAACCTTTAACCCTTATCATCTCTTCCACCTAGAAATTATGTAGGGAAGTGACTTCACAAAGAAAACTTAAGAAACCTGACAGATGAAAAGCATCTGAAAATGCTGCACTTGGCACTGGAAGCTACAGTTACAATTTCAGGAGATAGTTCTGCCAGGTTCTGGAAACTCTGATGTCACCTATTACAGAAACAGATTCAGTAAAGTCTGCTGTAAACAAGATATCATTAAACCAGCGCAGCTAGCACAGAGTTAAGTAGGATCAGTACAGCTCTACTACTTTAACAGCAGTCAAGATACCACTGTGCTACACACAATGCAAACAAATTTACTCCTTATGTGAGGACATAAGAGAACCACTAAGATTTTAGCAATGTTTGAATAGGCATACTTCTATTAAGACTCTTTTTTTATTTCAAAGTAATTTAAAATTGTTTTAAAGTAGCAAAAATGTGTATATGCAAAACCTAGGAGACAGTTTTCTCATATCTTACTTTTAAGACTACAGAAAATCGGCATAAGCTTTGTATTATAGAAAAATTCTTATTTATAATAATGATGACCTCACTAGTTTGAGGACATTTTGGATCTTCCAAAACCTATGGGTGAATCTAGTTTCACACAAAACTGCCTATACTCTGCATAAGCCAATTTTCTCTAAAAAAACCCCAGTATTCCTAAGAATTGTGAAACCCACCAATACACAGCTTCTCAAGAGTTTGGAATTCTGCTTTACAGACCTTCACAAAATGCTCCCCATTCCCTCCTGAAAGGTTCCTTACCTGTCATTTTTGCAGCAGGTGCCAAGTTAGGCCAGTGTCCTAACCTCCTCTTCCAAAATAATGACAGCAGAACTGATTATCTTTGTGGGGCTAAGATCTCTGAAGCCGTAAGACTGTGCTGGGGGAAGGGCAGGGCAAGACGTGGTCACACAGTCTTTATTAAACAACAACTCATTCACTCCGAGAGCTTTCATCTGTGACATACTTCATTTGAAAATGTAAAATTTAACAACACTACCCAGTACATACATCTACATTGAAATGAAACCTAGTAAGGAAGGATTCAAATACCTAAGCATGTAATAGGGTTTAACTGTTAATTCATTCATATAAAGTTTAATAAATTCAAAGCTTTGCTCAGATGACAGAATTACGGGCGTGTTAATGTCAGAGGGGACCTCTAGAGATCATCTGGTCCAACTCCTCGGCTCAGGCAGGGCCACCTAGAGCCAGTGCCCAGGACCACATCCAGATCGCTTGTGGCAATTCCAGGAATGGAGACTCCACAACCTCTCTGGGCAGCCTGTGCCAGTGCTTGGTCACCCCTCACAAAAAATGTTTCCTGATGCTCAGAAGTAACCCCCTGTGTTTCTGTGTGTACCCATTGCCTCTGATCCTGTCAAAAGATATGTGATTCTTTGTGCAATTAAGTAATTTCCTTCCTGTACTAACTCTACTGGGTGACAACTTCCATCTCTGATTACTTTATAACAAATGCAGAATAGCAACTCCTGGCTTCCACCGCAATAAAACCGCATTTGGTAGAATACCAGAAAAGCCTACATTAGATTTGAAATACACGGGACATGGAATCTGTATTTCAAGACAAAGACAACAAACAGCATTAATAAACTGCAGGGTATCCTGCAAATGTTCTAACCCATATTGGTATACTGACAAGACTTACCTGTTTCTGAAAAAATCCACAAAGCCATGTTGAATAAAGAAACCATTTCTCTATTTGCTACTCTTGTACTGCCTGGCAAGCTGGGACTCGGCTTTTCATCCTTTCCTTGCACAACTGGATGTATTGCTCATGCTGCACTATCAGGACTTATTTCAGCTTTATAGTACCACAGAATGCTGTAAATTCTATGTATAGCATTCCTTATTTTAGTAGAAGTCACTACTACCTGTAAGATAAAACTATTTTTCCTATCCAAAGTGAAATGGCTTTCTAAGTTATTATCAAACATTTTTTAAAAAGCTTCAACCACAGCTGTCATACGGTGAGCAAAGCAAACACCTACTAACATGTAGCAAAGAGGACGGAAAAGCACTGTATTAGAAATAATTTCAAGTCTGAATAACAGATCAGGCATCTTAGTGAGTGTTAGGAATAACCATTCCACCACATATCCCCTTGAAGACACTCCAGTTGGTTAACATTTTCTTCACTTGAAAGCAAAGTGCAGGCTGCAGTGACGACACTCCTTTGCACAGGACTAGGCCAAGACCACATTGTGAGAAGTGGGGAACTCCCTTTTGAAATCATCTTATATACAAAGGCAGTAACTTGGCATCATATTCAAAGCTAAATATGTTAATCAAAAAGACTGATTGTTGGTACTGTTTTTCATCATGGCTCATTCAGATTTCAAGATGCAAGCTCACACTATAATTCTCACATTAAAAATACTAATTTACAAACAAGCTATCAAAATTATTTCGGGTGCCAAAATTGTAAATATCAACACAGTAATGAGAAAATGGTTACATACACAGACTAAAACATAAAAGCTGTTACTTCAGTTACCTCTTTGTGACTTTTTTATACAAGTAAAAAACATTCATTCTAATACACTACAAACCTTACTTGCAATGTCTTGAAAAAGAAACTCCTCTTAAGCAAGCAGCAGCTTCTCCAAAGAAGTCTGCATTTCAAACTGAAGTTCTGCATCCTGATGCATTCATTCCTTTGAATGATTAACAGTACATGTACTCGTTATCAGTTTCTTTCACACTACTTTTTACAGACCACCTTCAGAGCTGTTTGCACTCCTATTCTGCTCAATCTTGTTCTGGTCTTCTTGGAACTTTAATTCTGTCTTATTTAACAACTTATTTCAGTCAACTTACTTTCATTCTGGACTCTGCAAAATCTTGCATCTGATCAGCACCTGACTGATGAGTATGCTCTGACAAGGTATATTTATGCAAAAAGTTTGAAGGACTCTAGTTTACATCAAGCTGTGAAAACAAAAATAAATGCAGATGTCCAAACAGTTTGAAGATGAACCTCAGAAAATGGAGGTAGAAAAAAATCCAAGTATCTTTATTACAAACTTAGGGAATCAGAACCATCCAAGAGATTGATAATTTTCTGTAATACACCTGGAATAATTAAAGGAATTTGTCTCATTGATGGTAAAAATTTAACTAGTTTGTATTCTCTGTATTTGCTTAAGTATCTACTCAAACTCACGCAGCTCAGTACCTCACTGAGAATACAACTTTCATTAATGAAAAGTGATATTTGGAAGTGCACTGTAATGACAGAACAGGTATAAACTAACAGATACAAACTAAGACAACTGCAGCTGATGGGAGCAAATGCTGATTTCAGCACCCTGTGACAGGACCGCTCTCAACCCACAACTGCAGCGGCTGTCACTACCTGAGAGAATTTGCTAAGCAGAAAAGATGACTTTGAAAAGCATCTGCACAGCCATGAATTAACTTAATTAACTGAGGCACATGGAGCAACTGCTGAAAGAACCAAAGTCACTGCCATATTCCAAGTCCTGGGAAGGCTGTGACAATCATGCAGCTGTACACATACCAACTCAGCAGACAAACTTAGATAAGATGCTGACTCTTCAGCCATTCAGATACCCATCACTGAGGCAAGATAACTATGTTCTTCAGAAGCTCAAATCCTGATAATCCTATTCTTGGTTTGTCACAACCAAAGCAAAGATGACATTTTGCTGTCATAAGAACAGGATCAGATTTGAGCAGCACCTGTTTCTAAGCAGGAGCTCTCGAAACTCATGACGGAAGTCCTCTACTGGAAGCACTGGTACTTAAGGTATACATATGTGAACTTCAGTCCTTTACCAGGAAATTTTGTCCTGTGTATTTAGCCTTTCCTTGCATGTCTATCATTTCATCTCTGTTCCTTTAAGGTTATGTAGTCAAAAAGTAAAGATACAAGTAAATACACCTAACTCCCCAATAACATTACTCTTCTTAATAAAACACAGGCTTTCAGAACTACTTTTTCCATTGAAGCATGTATTTTATTTGAATGTTTACACTGAACTAGTTTTGTTTATAGCAGAATTCCAAAACAAGATTTAAGAATTTTAGATGAGGTTTATAAGAGTCATATTTGGGGGTTTTAATTCTGTGGTGGTTTCCAGATTCTTAAAAGCTGCAAAGTGAAAGATGCGATCAAGCCATGTTTTCCCGTTTTTGCACAACAGTATCTCCCCCATGTGTAAATCCATGAAGAGCACTTATCTACTTTTACTTTTCTGTATTAGTATTTGCACACATCTGTGAGTTCAGAAAGGGTAACTATCTATGAAGTTCTCATGTACTCTATCATTAATTCTTGCATAATTGTAGAAGAGTAACTATGAAATGAAATTAATCCACAACATTTTTCCCTCCTTAGAAAGAGACATAAATCCTTTTTAAAGGCACAAAAGGTTAAGAATACATACATGATATATACTAACAAAACACATATGAAGAGGTAAGTAACAACTTGTCAAATCATAGACAGAACTGGTTTTTACTGTGTATCTGGTATCTTTCCCTTACTTTAAACCATTTCCATCAAGTTTACTGTTAGAACTCCCAAATAAAGTTTCATACAGCTCAAATCTTCCACATCATCAGGAAAACGTAAAGCCTTTTACAACAAAAGAAAACCTAGAGCACAGAAAAGGAGACAAAATCCTGAAAGGAATGAATTAGGATAACCAGATCAGGCCAGTGACAAGCATCAAATATGAATGATTTGGCCCAATCCCAGAGTCAGTATGTCACCTTACATGCTCACATGACTTCTAAAGCTTGGCAGAAGCTTGCACAATTTCCAATGTAATTGTAGCATAAGGTTAGAGTTAAGACATAATATCCTCAGTGTCAAACCAGTAGAAGGTTTAGAGCTCAAGTAAGACTTTTAGTAAAATAGTTTTCCCACATTCCTTAAAGAGACACTATTTGGCTTTCTTCACACTGGACAGTTTGAAATATACAAGAGAGTTTTTAAAAAACAGTAACTTTTTAAGCAATCACATAAAGAAGATTTTACAATACCAGTTTTCCCACGAAAGACCTCAAGAAGCAAGCAACATACAATAATCAATCCTCTACCCTCCCCCATGGATCTAGATGAACACTTTCAAACCTGTGAGTATTTTTGTGATTACCACAGCAATAAAGCAGAAATGCAAGTGCAGCATCAAGGTCCTGGCCACTGAGTTCTAAAACATCATTATGCTCAATATGTATCAGCTTTTATCCAACTAGGCTTAAAGGCACAACAACATATCATCAGTAACTACCAACACTTGAATTACACTATTTCTGATATTTATACTACCAGATGCCATGATCTCCAGTAAAGTAGATGTGCCTAAACTAACAAATTCTATTTTTACAATGTAGCAATGAACTAATAACTGGATAAAATATGATAAATTATATTTCTTTTTAAATTTTTGTAACAAACGGTCCCAATGTAAAGAGTAAAAAATGCATGCCCAGGAACATAATGCAACTGAAAACAACAGTATCATTTCTCCACAAATCTGTGCTTTCTCCACCCCTACCCCCAGGGGACTGGCTAATTCAGTATTTAAAAACTATGAAACTCAAAAACCTATTTTTCTTTATGTTTAATACAACTTAGGGAGTTAGGAGTAGTATTCAGAGCAAACATAAAAACATTTGTGTTTAATTTACTGTCTTGTAAACATGTCTAGGATTTTAACCAGACAGAAATTAAATACTAAAATAAAAATATATAATATTAACTATATTAAAATAATATATATAATTTTTAATATTAAATATTAA
>WBMY01002833.1:4946-17719 GCA_013397315.1 Donacobius atricapilla
GAGGGACAGGCAGTGTCCATGGTGACTCCCTGTCACAGCCCTGTGCCCCTCTGCCCTGCCATACCATGGGTACCACCCAGTACATCCATACTGGGATTGCTCACGGATCCCCCAGTCCAGCCACGCTGAATCCTACCCAGGGAGCCCACATGCACCAGGCTCTGCCAAAATATTGCTGCCTGCTGGGGCTCATTGGATGTGCCAGCACCACACCAGGCAGAGGGGGAATGGTTGACAGCAGCAGCTTTCCCAAGCAATCCCTCCCATCGTGTCCTCAAGTTCTGTCGTGGAGGGAACACAAATTATATTTAAAGATGTCCTGCCTTCCTTCGGTGCCTTTCAGAGACATTCCACACCGTGGCGGCCTGGCCATCCGTGCCCATGGTGTGTGAGTGGCTCTGCAGGGTCATTGTGGTGCTGCTAACTCACACAGGGTGCCACTTCCCCTCACCAGCTGGTCACACCATAGCAATGCTTTTGGGTTTTTTTTCCCCTTTTCTTTTTTCTTTTAATTCGTTTTTTATGGCCTTGCTGAGAAAATGCCGCATCGGCGTCAGTGTGTGCAAAGTGCTGCCTGCAGAATTCTAAGTCCCTTCCAGGGCCTTTCGGGATGTCACTGCCAGTCTGGAAGGAGTCGTGCGGGCTCTTTGTCAAACATCACATTGATTTTAAAATTACTCTGATGGCTCTTTAAGGCAGTGCACTTTTTGTGGCCTTCTGCGTTTGTCATAGCTGATCTCTCTCTTTCCCATGGAAGGGCAGAGGGGTGGCATTATGTGGTTTTGCTGCATAGATTTTCTGGGAGTGGCAGGTCAGACTTCAGATGGGGAGAAGAAGATCAGAACTGAAATATCGGACTCTCCATTTTTTCCCGGTGGTGCTCAGCTCCTGAGCAGGGTGGAACTCACAGAACACACTCTGTCAACATAGGTTTTCCTCCCATGACAGCTGGGTGGTGGATAAGACATCAGTGCTTGTGCTGGAGGTTTGTAAGGCACAGACCATGAGCTGTGATAAAGGGAGAGTGGGGTCCACATACTCCCGCCTCCTTCTTTGCTGAATCTGGCAGCCCATGCCATAAATCCTCACCCCTCTGGCCTGTCTGCTTTTCTGTCACTTCTGCACAAAAGTGAAGGCCAAACCAAAGGTTGCAGAGGCAATTAAGAATTGCCTAGAAATTAAGATGTAGAGGTGAGACATTCTTCACCTTCTGCAGGCTGCAGAACAGCCTTTCCGTGAGGGTAAATACCATCTCTGTATCTATACACTCAGCTGTTAATACTGTACATGAAGTACAATGTTTTTCAGATTACTGAATCATTGCTGTCAGTGGAATAAGCTGCCCAAACAGGCTGCCAAGGCAGGAGATGAGAGAAATCATTAATTTTATGTTTCTGATTCATGAACAAATTTCTGAGCGAGGGTGGTTAACTGCTGGAACAAGCCACTGAGGGGAGCAGAGAATCCTCCAGGTCCTGCTGTCTCCAGATGAAGGCTGGCTGCTGCTCTGTGAGGGACACTTTTGCCAGAGAAAGTTGCACTCTGTGCAAGTGCAACCTCCCATTGTGGAGGGAGCCCACCAAGTGCAGAGGCCAAGTAGAGACAAACTGATCGTCTCAACCACCCTTAACACTTGTGACATGCTCTTAGAAAAGGTCCTGCTGCTGTGTGGGTTCTGAATATTCATGGGTCAGTTCATTCTGTCCCTTAAAGAGGTATCTCAGCTGGCACCAGCCGCTGGGGCAGGGGTGCTGTCCCCTGTGCCTGTGGGGATGTTGCAATAGCTGCAGGCTTCTGTCCCCTGCAGGATGCTGTGCAGGGACCATTCTGTGCAGCCCTACAGCATTCCCTGGAAGGGAAACCCAGGCGTGGAGAGCTGCAGCACTTTGCTTTTTTTTTGCTTTTGGGGGTGGGAGGGAGGCTACCCTGAAGGTGACAGCATGGCAAAGCTGCCTTCCATCAGTCAGCTGCAGAACAGAACCCTCCTGCTTTGCAACCTCTTGATCATTTTATACATTGCTTGTGTGCAGCAGGTCATGGTAGAGCCCAATGGTCCTCATCTGACCCTGGCACTGCTCCACTTCCTCACAGACCTCATGTTGGGGGTTGGATGCATCCCCTGCAATTGCATGCAGCACCACAGCTCTGGCCCTGGGAAATTGTTCTGATCAGTTCTCAGGGCTGATAATATTTAAGCAGGATGCACCTCGGATTTGCTTGACTGAAGTGTTGGGGTGTGGCTCATTTCTTTTGCTTTGTCTGATGGTCAGCCTGGCTCCTCAGGGGAGGGCTCAGCATCCACGGGAGCAAAGATGCAGTCAGGATAAGAGGGGACTTACCAAGCACATCTCAAGGCTGACTTTCTTGTGAGGCCTCAGAAAAGAGCTAATTTCTCAGGGTCCCAAAGCCAAAGATGCTTCTTGCCATCTGCTGTAGTGTGTTGATCATGGGGCTCAGTATTAGATGTTCCACCTGCCAAACAGCAGAGATGCCTGGACATCACAACCCAGCCTGATCTTGGCCCTCATCCAGTGCCAGGATCTCTGCCCTCAGGGCAAAGTTCTCCCCTACCTGGACCCATCTGAGGTCCAGGGAAAAAAGAGGCATTTATTAAAAGGATTTCTACGTGCTAGCCATGTTCTGCTTGGTATTCAGAAGTGGAAGAAAGTAGGAACCCTAATATTTACATCCATACTGATTTAGACTTTAATTTAGGCAATATAATGCAATCTTTCTCTGGACTTTAATAGCTTTTCTATTATTTTGCTCCACAGCTACTTGGAAAGGTGAGCTCCTTTACTACGTGACTACTTAGACCAATACAGGAGCTGTTTACTTAACACATTAGTTTGCAGGCAGCCTCCTGTGAGCCTGCTGGTGGAGGCTACCTTCGTCCATGGCTGTGAGTATGAAAATGCGTAATTAATAAATGTTATTTGCTGGACATTTATTCCTGAGTGTCTCAGCTCTCCTTGACCGAGAAATCCAGTCTCTTTGAGATCTAATGAAAGTTTTAGACTTTTTAATTTATTTTCTTAGATTAGTCTCAGAAAATAACCCTATTATTCTAATAGGTAGATCAGTCCCTGTGGAAGATATGAATAAATGAAAAGGCAATAGGTGAAAAATAGGCCAGAGCTGCTATTGCAAAAGATTCTTTCTGACCTTTTTAATTTTTGGTTCAGAATCACAGGAAATCAGGCTGTGAGCACAAAATTCAGCCAGCTGCTCCTGAAGCCCCAGTAGATGTTTTTCTGTGCAAGAGTGGTAGAATTTCTACTAGAGCTAACATCTTCTCTGAAAATACATTTTACGTGCCTGTTGTATTAAATCTATTTTAGGTCGCGTTTTAAGAGCGCACAGAATTGCTTGTCTGTGTTCAGTTCCATTTTGGATTGTACACACTAGAGGGAGCCACGGAAAAACCAATCCCAAGCCTGCTGCCAGGCTCCTGCTTTTCTCCCCACATCCCCGGGCCCTGCCTGCCCCTGACTGCTCCCTTGGGAAAATGGGTGTCTTTGAGGAGCAAATCCTTNCTCACCAGCAGTCCCAGATTCTGACAGCCTCCTGAGCCCCCATTTTCCTCAGCTAAATGATGCTTGCTTATAAGGTATGATTTAGGATAGCAGATACTCATTTTTGCCTCCTTTGGGAGCTAATATTGGGAGCTGGTATTGCAATCCCTGTGCGCTGATGGATCCTTGAGAAGGTTAATGCTCTGTGCAAGGCCAGGACGAGCCATGCAGCCACTCCAATTCCTGTGTTTTCACAATTACTACTTCCCTGGCAGCTTTATGGAATAGAGTAGGGCTGTCCGTGGAACACGGCTGGAATCAGAGCAGGGATATGAGACTTTAGCCCATGCTGTCACTAATGGTGGTCACAGTGCTGCACATGTGAAGCCCAAATGATAACAGGCACAGCCTGTTTGCTTTGCTGCCTTACAGCACAACAGCAGCTTTGTCGGAGCTTTGATGAGCTGTCTCTGCTGCAGCTCGGGTACGGGCTGCTTTTCTGTCTGCAAGGAAACATAGTCTCTGTTAGGGCAGGAATGTTTCCCTCTGAATGACAAGAAAAGAAAAGCCAAGCAGTGGTCTTGTCAAGTGCTGTTCCACTGATAAAACAGAAAACAGGACAAAAGTTTTCTCCCATCAAACAGGGTTATTCTCAGCCAAGAGCAAACATCTCCCATTTATTTATATCCTCTTGCTCCTGCACTCTTTTGGTACTCCCATCAGTATAAAATTTCAAAGCGGCTCTAGGCCTGACCCTGCAAGTCCCCAAAAGACCTGTCACTGAGGTAAATAAATCCAAAAACAGGCTGGGAGAGAGTAACAGACACTAGCTAACTAACTGGGAAGGCTTTCCAGAATTGCAGCCAAACCCTGGCACAGAGGGGGATGCACAGCTCGGTGGGTGGGATACACACACTGTCACATTAGAGGGTCAGGGGTTACAGCTGTGGTGGTGCAAGGAGTGGCAATCCTTCCTGGCTTCTCCTGCTCTCCCACAGTGATTAGTGCACCTCTTGTAAGTCATGGGAAAAGAAATATTAGCTGAGTAATGCTTAAACAAAGCCTCTGTGTGTTTGGGGACAGTGGGGAGGGTGCAGGCTGCGCTGCCCAGGCAGACCAAGAGTAGATTTAGAGCAGCTTTTAGCTTCTGATGAAGTCTGTCACACACCTCTGCTTGGAGCACTGACCCTGGAGGAAGAAATGAGAACCCATTTGGGGAAGGATAATACCTCCATAGATCATCATATCCTGAGTCCACCAATGACCCAGGGAGGTTTGTTTCAATCTAAGATGGAGATATTATTCCAAAGTGATCTGCAATGAACATCAGACACAGTGTCTCTCAGTGCTGTGATCTGCAGGGAAAGTCTCCAGGGGGGATGGTGCTGGTTGTCTTTGGAGATGATAGCACAGTTCAGAGGGACACACCAGGGACAGTGTGTGTTCGGGTTCCCCTGCATGCTGGACATTGTTGGGAAACAATTTTTCTGCATCTCAGATGCATCTCAGGCTCTCCAAAGGCAGAGCTGAGCACTGAGAGGCAGAGTTGTGTTCTGTGTGTTTTTCCCCGCCATTGTACTGGGTTTTATTTAAAAAAAAAAAGGCAACAAGGATGGCAGAAGCCATTCTTTGTGCTATGATGCAGCAACTGAAAGGAGAAACTCTGCTTTTTATGGCTTTCAAGGAAAGGCTTCCTATTTAGCCCAGGAATAGCAGCTGTTCTCCCAGTTTACAACATACAAACAGACGGCATTGTTTTCTGATTTGCTTTTTTTATTACAGCAGATATTGGATGCATGCATGGATAGATGGATAGCCAGGAAAAAAAAAAAAAACAAACACCAAAAAACCCCAAAACAAAACAAACAAAAAACCCTGAAACCAAAACAAAACAAAAAATACAACAACAACAACAAAACAAAAAAAACCCCAACCAACCAGACAAAAAAAAACAACAAAAAACCCCCACAGCAACAAAAAAAAACGAACAAAACAAACCAACCAGGGGATGACCAGCCCAGCTGGTTCACTTGATGGCATTTGGGAACTGTAGCAGCCCAGCACATGCTCTTCCAGGCAAACACCACCCAGGTACACCCAAGATCAGTGTTGCTATCTCTGGATGCAGGGGAAAAGGGTCCCTTGGGGTGGGTGGGGCAGTGAACAGGTGGTCCCAGGGGATTTTCCTGTATATGGGATGTATGCAAAAGCTGGGACATGCCCCATGAGCCAGGCAAGAATCAGCCTGTAAGGGTGGCTCTGCAGCCTGTTGGCAGCACTGCAGTCAAAAGGGACTTATCTTCCTCAATTAATAAAACACAACTGCATTAACGTGAGGGTGCAGAGCACTGAGTAGGCAGGGGCCATTTTAACAATGTGGTGATGTCTTTCTATTTATTTATTTGTTTGTTTGTTTGACTAAGAGCTCACCTGCAAATGGCTGAACTGATTTCTGTAATTCAGGCTCCTCTGTGTCAGGTGCTCAGAGGTTATTGCTGTCTCAGGTGATCTTTCTGCAGGCAGCANAAAAAAAGAAAAGAAAAGAAAAAAAAAGTAAAGAAAACAGAAGGGGAAAAAAAAAAAAAGAGGGCATGTGAAAGCAAGACCCAAATGTCTTCCATAATTATCCCAAGAGTGAAAACTTTCACTCTTCTTTTGGATGATGACAAACACTGGGGAGCAGCCACCCCCGGAAACTCGGGCCCCTCCTGCCTCCCTCCCTTTGAAGCTTGGTTTCCTTCCCCTCGGCGGTGCAGCGACGTGACTGGGGACAGTGTGTTCATCACATGCTGGCACTCGGGCTCTCTGCAGGGCTGAGCCCGACTGCTCCTACAGCCGCCCATGTCCTCCCTGCAGAGCAGTTCCCCCTTGGTCGCTTGGGATAGGGACAAATGGGGTGGCTGCAGCCATTTGCTGGCTTTGGAGAAGGAATCTCTCCTTCCCCATCTTGCCTGGCTCTGCACACTTCTGCATGGGCGATTTGTGTGGGTCAGGAGAGGCAAGAACACTCCCTTGCTGGAGGAAGGGACCAAGCGTTTTTTCTGTGGGTAATCCGCTATAACAGACAGCACGGAAAAACTCCCAAACCCCTTTGTTTAAAACAACTGGACCTCTCTTATCTGCTCCCACAAATTGAGAGCATCTTTTCCTGCCCTCTTGTTGCTGATCCAAGTCAATTGATTTGAAAGCCTGGATAGTGGTGGCTGGGGCCTCATTTGCTGCATATACCCAATACTCACAGCCACCCACAGCCCCTTGCCTCCTTTGTGAGCCTTGTTCCCCTCCTGTGCTTCTACCTTTGACGTTACGTTCTTTCTCTTGCAAGTCCAAAGAACAAAGCTGTCCTCCCCACGCACTCAGGCACTCCTTCTTTTCCTAACTGAGCTCTGCAGTGCAGAGTTATTAATAAAAAAATCACAACGTCATGTACAGCCTGCACCATCACATCTGTCAATGTCACCACCATGCAAGATTATGTGTTTTTTCCACCTTTTAGTGTTTCTTTGCTGCAGAGGTTGTTTAAAAGGAGGAGGAAGGCTGAGAAATCCTTCCCTACCTGCCAGAAGAAGTGAATGATGATTTCAGTTAGGGGTGTGGCAGTTTGATGTCATCATTCCTGGTTATTAAAAACTGTTATTTGTGAATATTCAGCTGCTAAAAATAAAATAATTCTAGTACTCTACCATAATTTATCTTATTGAAGGTGTCAAAATGATCCTAGTTTGTCAACCTCTTATGTAAAATGTCAGTTTCTAGGTGATGCTCATGGCCTGTGTCTCTGCTTACTCTTTGGTAACATATTTAAGGTTAATACTCAACAGTGGCCATTAAAATCAGCTTCTGCTTGAGTGGGGTTAGGTTTTGAAGACCTACTTTCAGCAGTTAGCATTTCCCATACAGAAGTGCAGGAATGCAATGCAGGACCCTGTCCCAGCAAATGCTGGGTTTCAGTGCCATGAGGGTGAGTGATGTGCAAAGCAACTCGGGACCCAAGGCCCCTTTTCCCTGATATATTGAGGAATTCAGGACAAAACCTGAAGAAAATATTGCAGAAAAAAAATACAACACAGCAGAAGGCAGATTTTATGGTAGGGCCCTTTCTGTGTTTTCCCTTTGCAGCATAGGTGGGACCTCTAATGAGTAACCATGTCACACTCCCATAGCAGTTTTTGACTCACTCAGTTGATGGTCTTATAGCAAGAAAAGGAATTACCTTGTGGTTTCTTAGTACCTCAGAGGATTCACAATACTGCAGGAATGTGGAGCAGGGGAAGGTGTCACAACATCAGCCTGCAGCACCAAGTTCCTCCAGCATGGGCTGCAGGGACCATGAGTCTCATGGCTGAGATGGATCTGCATCTGCAAACACAAAGGGATCTGCAGGTGGAAGTGAGGGCGACACTGGCCCAGAGAACTGCTGCAGCCTTCATCAGCCCACTTGGCACAAACACTTCTGAAATAGTCTCTTTCTGTATGCACGTGCATTGCCACTGGAGTGCATCTCTGCAACCTTGTTTCTGTTCAGCGCTTGGATTCCTTCATGTTGCACACCTGTGGGCAGCCAGTGTGCACACAAGTGGGGCTTTTGCAGAGGACAAGCAGGGCTCTTGCCATCACTGGCTCCCAGGGAGGTGGCACAGGGCCCAGATGGCTTTGTTGAGAGCAATCCAAAGCTGGAATTAGAGTGAGATTGTTGTGTCCATGGGGAGAGTAATGGCAGCCCCAGAGCAATCCACTGTGTAGGCAAACAGCTGCCAGGAGGGCTTGGTGGAGCCAAGGGAACAGGGTGATGGAAAGAGGACTGCACTGCGACTGGAAGCCCCATCCAATCCTCCTTGTTCTCTGGTATGTGAGGCTGCCTGGTAGTCTCATCATTTGCAGGTTTAAAATCTTGCAGACTTTAGGGAAGAAGGTGGAAACTATTGTGGGCTAGGCAGGAGGAAGATTCCCTTTCAGTTGTAAAAATCCCCGATGCCTTGTGCCAGCTTGTGTGAGCGGCCGTTTACTTCCCAGCTGGAGACCTGCATGGTGAGTGAGGGGGAAGGAAATCCCACTCTGTGCTAGAATTGCATTGATGTAGAGTATCAGGGATATTTCTTCCTCTGTTGTTACAGCCACCTTACTCCACGTGCTACTTTCTGCTGTTTTATTTAGCAGTAAGAGCAAAATGTCACTTGCTTTTGCAACCTGACGATGTTTATGTGCCATGGAGCAAAGTGAGGGGAGGACATTGAATATACCTGCTCCTTCTGCTATCCATGGGCTGTTCACAAAACCACGTTAATATCCCTTCCCTCCAGACACCTGCCAGAGCCACGAACTTCTCCTGCTTTGTAATTCCTGCCCAGGAGGTTTGGGACACAGATGAGAAGCCATAGACTAAGAGGCCCCAGTCTGGTCCTCTCTGGGTTCTTCCCCTTCCCTGGGGCAGTCCCAGGCAGAGAAGCTCGGGATATTCCTGTTTCTCCTCTCTGGTTCACCCAGCTGGTCCTCTGACTGCTCACGGAGTCGAGTGCACAACCCAGTTGAGTACCCAGCATCAAATGCAGCCCCTCTGAATACACAAGCTAAGCCATCTGCTCAGGGGCTTCAACTCTGTGCGAGTTCCAGCCCAAGTTTCCCAAGCATAGCCGCAGCCAGGCTGCCTCGAATGGATGCTGAGAGCAGATCACACACTTGCACAGTGTGCAAGCAGCTGGAGATGTAGAAGCACCACCTCTAGAGAGAGGAACCTGCCCTGTGCCAAATATGGGATGTGGCATGAGTCAAAATGAGGGACACCAGGAAATAATAGACTTCACATGAAGCAGAGCAATAATTAGCAGCTGTAAATCACCTTTCATCTACAGATCACAGAGGCGTCTCAAGCACTAATTAGCACAGCCTTGCAGCATCCCTGCCCCATAACTAGCGCGGGGCAATGGTTATTCCATCTGCTGGCATGCAGCCACATGTCCTTGCAGGCACCAGCAAGGGGGAACTGGCTTGCAAGGTTGGTCCTGTTCCACTTCTCACAGCCGGGCTTGAGGTTCTTGGGCACCTGTGCCAAGGCACTCCTGCGTCCTAAGCCAGTGCAGGTCTGGTGTCTTTCCACAGCAGGTAAGTGAAGATGGGCTGGGGGAAAAGAATGCACTTGGGATCCAACCCATTTCTGCTTTGGTGTCTACCTGATACTTTCTGCGTGGAAATCACTACATAAAGAAAACTTGAGTGAGCCAGGCAAGCTCCTCCAGGAGCAAAAGTCCTCCTTAACGGCATTTTAAGTATGGCAGGGAAGTTTACAATCTCCTAAAGTTTTCATAAATATACATGTGTGCGTATATTTAAATACATATATTTACAAAACATTTTCAAAAATCTGATGTTCTTTAACCTTGGTAGTTATCTCTGTAATGTTGGGAAGACACACCCAAAGCACTTGTTAACTCGGGCATGAAGCAGAGAGGACAGGTTTGCAAGGATCTGTATGTGGAATTGTTCATATTTCTTGGGAAGTACACAGAAGCCTGGCCAGCCCCAGCCTCAATCTCCTGCTTCTCTGAGTTGAGTCATCTTTCCTAGGAAAAATGAAATATGCTTTTCTTGGAAGAATTTAAATGTGAGAAAGTGGCACCCTCAGGAAATTTCCCAGTTAGCTGTAGGTGAACCAGACCCATCTTCCCTCCCCCAGGGCTGGCTACCTACAGCACATCAACAGCACCCCAGTGCCTGAAGGACACAGCATGAGTCTCTGGGTTGCAAAACTTGTCTATTTTGAGTTTGCAGTGAATGAAATGAAACAGAAGTCACTGGGCTTCATGCGGGAATTGAAATGTGACTGTGAAATATGGAAGAGGGGAATCAGACTGGTTAGTCTCTCTCTGTATCTGAAATGTCTATGAACATTGTTGAAATATTGCGTGTGATCATTTTGCATGGCTGAAAATAGCTCTGCAAGGTGCCTGGTGGCAGTGAAGCCAGCCCTTGGCGTCACACAGCTCCCAGCATTGCTTTATTGTCATACCAGGAGCTTTGCTGTACAAAGAAAGCACAACTGGAGTCTGCTGCTTTGTCCATGCTACAGGAGGTAAATTAAAGGCTGGAGAGATTTTAATTTGCTCCAGGACATAAAGAACGTCAGGGCAGAAGTAAGACCTGCAAGCCCCAGCTGACAGTCCCTTGCCCCGACTTCTGAATGATGTGGGATTCATTCCCTCCATTAAAAATAACCTTGTTTATAACCTCTGTTTCGTGATTCAGCTTTTCTGCAGTCATCAACTGATCACCATCAAAGCAGGGCAGCATCAGATTTCAGGAGGAAGATGCAATAGGCTGTTGCAGCTCAGGCGTGCCCCTTGCAAAGGGCAGTTTGATGGAGGTAATGAGGGGTACCTTGTTAAAGGGCCGCTCTTTTTGTAGAGTTGTTCTTCTCTCTGAGATCTCTGTGCCAAATCCTAAACTGCCTGGAGTTCCTGTTGTGCAAATCCCCACCCATGGCTTCTACCCTGCCAGAGGCACCAGTGCCTCATCACCATGAATGTGGCCCTGTGCAGGCCCAAAGCTACAGACAAACGTGGTTTTCCTGGTTCCTCTCCTCCTTCTTGCCTGTAGGTCAGGGCATCAGACATGCGCTGCTCTACATATAGCGACCCGGGGCCCTACCAGTGGCACAGCTACCAGTTCTACATTTAAAGCAAGACTCATTGCCAAGAAAAATCTCCTAGAAAGTCCCACACACCCACTTTTATTCCTGGCACTGCGGTGTGACGTGTCTCACAGGCAGCACCGCTCCCTAGGCTTCTAATGACCATGTTGCAAGGGTTTGCTAACTGCTGTATTATGTTGCCTGCAAAAAATCAGGCTACACAGCTGCAATCCTCATCCCACTTAGCAGACTGGGAAGCAGAGGCACAAAATGGAAAGGACCATCCCTTTCCAAAATCTTCTGGTGATTTTTGGCTAGCTCTGGATTAAGTTGCCATGTTCAGGTGAGTCAGCAACTGCTGGCCCAAGTAGCGTGCCCATGGACACACAAATAATCAGTAGCAAACACCCAAGAAGAAGCCAAACCCTTGAGACACAATCCCGTGGTGCAAATTTGTGCTCGTCCTTCTTTTTTTAGGAGCTAATCCTTTGTCCTTGTAGGATGAGGAATTTTCCATAAATGTGGGGGTTTTTTTACACCTCATTGTGTGTTTAATGTTTAACAGTGGGATCATTATGGTTTTATTAGCATCGTGCAAGCTTTGTCATCTTCAACTGACTGCGCAAACATTAACTAATTGATCTCAACTATGAATCAGTGGTGGTAACTAGGAAGGGAGGCAAAGTGGTCTGCTGGTGGTCACTGGGGAAGTGGTTGTGAGAACAGGGCACAGAAACCAGGGCTCACGCTTTGCTGCTCAGACCATGAACACGACAGTTTTATTAGTGCTATTTCCATTAGTGCTGCTGTCAGGGAGGGCTACTCTGTGTGCAATAAACAATCCTCAGCTGCTTCTCTCTGCCTCTGGTTAAGTTCATGCTTGACAAAATGTCACCAAACCCCCAAAAATGCTGAATTAAGAAAAAAAAAGGTGACTGACTTTGTTTCTTTGTTTTCCTCAGTGATCCAGTGGTTGCTGGTTGTTTTCCACTCTCCCTAACAAAATGCATAATTCAATTATCTATATTTGTGGGAATTAGATGCTAAAGTCAGAAAGGAGCAGGGCTGCTTGCAGCCACAGCCTGAGAGGTTTTTAAGAGCCCCATCGGCAGAGACTGACTTGAAGCATCCTGAAGCCGGCTGCCAGGAAATTAGCTCCTCGTTTGCAGTATGCAGAACATGTACGGCAGCTTCATGATTTACTCGCTCATCTGCTTCACATTGCGCCTACTCTCCCTCGCGACTGTCCTGGCGTACGCAATCTTCTGTTGCAAAACAGGAGTGAAAATGAGCACTGCAGCGTGGAAGAGCTGTGCCACTACCCAGGTAAGGGTGGNTTGTGATCAGTGGGAATACAGTCCCTCAGCAGGTGGATGTGATGGTGTCTTTGGGGACCATGGGGACAAAAAAGAAGGTGTGATGGTGGCTTTGGGGAGAGAGAGGACACAGCAGGGATATATGATGGTGGTTTGGGAACAATAGGGATTCAACCCCTCATCAGGGGGCTGTGATAGTGGCTTTGGGGACTGAGGGTACAGAGCAGGAAGGTATCATGGTGGCTTTGTGGCCAGTAGGGACTGCAGCCTCTTAGAAGGTGGATATGATGGTGTTTTTGGGGACAGTGGGGACACAAC
>WBMY01002836.1:0-47149 GCA_013397315.1 Donacobius atricapilla
ACCCAATCAGCGCAGAGATCACCACAGCTCTTTGCATATTAAAGCCCGCCCCCCCGCTACTCACCAATCAGAGCGCTCTTCTCATGGATCCTGGGGGAAAGCCCGCTTGGCTTTCCACTCACCCACTGAGCCGCAGCTCCCCATTGGGCCAGGGGCCAGTGGGCGGGGCCAATTTGAACGGGCGGCGGCGGGGAGCGGCGCCATGGTGAAACCGCTGAGGGATCGGGACCGGGACCGGGATCGGGATCGGGATCGGGATCGGGACCGGGATCCTGGTCCTGATCCTGATACCGCCGAGGGTCCCGGCCGCACGGTGAGCCCCCCGCTCTCCCCGCAGCCCGCTGCTGCGCCAGCCGACGGCTTCGCCTCCTCAGACGATGAGGCCTCCGAGGAGGACCCGAGCCCGCTGCACATCTCCTGGTGAGGGCACCCGCGGGATCCTTTGCCTGAGGGCATTGTATTAAATCCCTCTCCGGAGAAACCAAGGGGGTTTTCTCTTCGCAAGGGAAACCCGAGCCGGGCTCTGGTGACCTTCCAGGCTGGGGGCGGCCCGGTGGTGCTGGGGAACTGTCAGTGGATGTGGTTGGGCTTGGAAGGGGCCTCTGGAGACCAGCTGGTCCAACCCCCCCCACCCCTCCCCAAGCAGGCTCACCCACAGCAGGAGGCCAAGGATCACGTCCAGGTGCGTTTTGTATGTTCCCAAGGAAGGAGACACCACGACCTCCCTGGGCAGCCCGTTCCAGGCCTCTGTTCTTTACTCACAGGGTGGGGAGGCCCTGGCACAGGGTGCCCAGAGAAGCTGTGGCTGCCCCTGGTTCCCTGGAAGTGTCCAGGGGCAGACTGGACAGGGATTGCAACCTGGGATAGTGGAAATTGTTCCTGCCCATGGCAGGGGATTGGAACAAGATGATCTCTAAGGTCCCCTCCAACCCAAACCTTTTGTCATCCTCAAAGTAACATTTTTCCTCATATTCACTTCCCATGTTTCATTTTGTGCCTGTTGCTCCTCATCCTCCCACCAGACACTGGTGAAAGGGTCTGGCCCCACCCTCTTGACACCCCCTCTAAAGATATTTATTTATTTAAATAATTGAAATCTTCCCTTCTGATTTTTGTTTATTTTACTTTTTATTTTCTGATAGGTTGTCTTTGTCTCCTCTCTACTCTTCAGAGTTCCTGGGATTATGTTCCCTTCCGGGTAAGAAGCATTCACTGAAATTTGCAGGCATATTTGAAAGCTGAAGAGGGGTAACACCTTGAACCCCAAAATTCTGTGTTGTGGGTGACTCCTTTCCAGTCTACCCCTGGAATAAGTGTTTTGGAAACCCCAAAGCTAATCTAGAGAGTATCTTAATGCAAGATCACGTTTTTTAAAGTCATGAAGTAAACATATAAACTTGGACTGCATTTTTAACTACCAAAACTGCAGTCACGGTGAATCTACACTCAACTCCTAAGTGATCTTTAGTCAGCCCTTTTATTTGTTGGATGATTTTTTTGTGTTTTGTGGGGGGATTTTATGCTGTATCCTGATTTAAAATATCCAAAACTTTTCACCTGGGAAACACAGAGCACCTTAAAACCTTGGGCAGATTTCTTTCTTTAATCCTATTACAGTACAGTATTAAGCAGATAATGGTGTTTAAACTGTCTTCTGTACCAGGGACCTACTTGCAAAAACAAGAACTGTGTTTTATTCAGGGTGTGGCTTTGTTGCTTGTTTTGGTTTCTGGGGGAGGCTGCCTGTGCTCTGTTCTCCTGCTGCAGCAGCCATCCATAAACGTCACTTACCTGGAGTGGTAATTGTTGTTCATAACTTGTTTCAGGTTGCAGGTTTAAGGATATCAGAAGAAATCTTCAGAAAGATATAGGTGAGTCTTTGTGTCAAGGTCAGTCCCATGAATATTCCATGATTATGGAATAAATAGGATATTTCCAGGCAGGAGCTGCACTGGATGCCATGAGGCATCCTCAGAGCAGCTGGGATCAGGATGAATTACAATTCTTTTTCCCAGAGAAAAATGAAATTGGGATAGAAGAGAAGGAATTATGTAAAGATTTGTGCTGACTATTCAGCACTAAAGAGCAGAGACTAGGAGCACATCCCCACAGTGTCTAGGTAAGTCAGGCTTAGGAGGGAAGTCTTGGGTGTGAGAGTGGGCAGGCACAGAGAAGCTGTGGCAGTGTCCAAGGCCAGGCTGGACAGGGCTTGGAGCAGCCTGGAACAGTGGAAGGTGTCCCTGCCCATGGCAGGGTGGAACAAGATGGGCTTTAAGGTCCCTTCCAACCCAAACCATCCTGAGATTCTGAGGTTTTAACTGGAGATGGGACAGAAACACACTGAAGTGGATAACAGGCTGTCCTGAGTGCTGATAGGTTCTCCAGTGAGACTTCTCTCAGGATTCCCTTTGAACTGAGAAAATTCCTGGATTACCTGAAGGGAAATGTGGGAGAGACTCAGTGGAAGGAAAGAGTGCTCAAACCAGAATTGCTCACTTTTATTGTCTTAGCCCCAAAGATTAAACAAGATACTCAGTACCAAGGTGCTTACCTGTTTATCCTTAAGCTTAATAGTATTTTGTTTATTTGCAAGTGTCTTAATCTGTTGGCAGGAGAACTAAAGAACTCTGGGATCCAGGATATCTTTGTGCTTTGTACCAGAGGAGAGCTCTCCAAATACCGAGTACCAAACCTGATTGACACCTACCAACAGCACGGGATGTGTGTGCACCACTACCCCATTCCTGATGGGAATGCCCCTGACATTGCCACCTGCTGCAAGATCCTGGAAGAGCTCAGAACCTGCCTGGAAAATAAACGGAAAACAATGATACAGTAGGTTCTGGCTGCCTCCTCATCACCCCTCGTTCCTGTAAAGGATGCCAGCTTCTCTCCAGATGTATGAGCAGGAGAAATAGGAAAATTGCCTGAAAAGGCAATTGCATTCTCTAGGGTTAGGTTATGCTAACCTTGTTAGCACAGTCCTTCTCCTGCAGCTTTCTGGGGAAAACTCTTCCTTTCAGAAGATCAGAATGTCCCGTTTCAAGATTAGAATGTCCCATTTCCCCTTGCCCTGTCCAGCAAGAGTTTTAAAGCGTGTTTTGAGTGGCACCACAGGGCTCCTTGCTCCCAGCCTACCTGGATATCAGGTGTACAGAATGAGCTGGGAGCTAAAGCACTTCTTTGTCACAGAGGTTGTGACTGCCCCATCCCTGGAAGTGTTCCAGGCTGGATGGGGCCTGGAAGAACCTGGTCCAGTGGAAGGTGTCCCTGCCCATGGCAGGGGGTGGGATGAAGTGACCCTAAGGTCCCTTCCAACCCAAACCACTCTATGATTCTATAACTGGACTCAGTGGGTTCCAGCAATGCAAAATTCACTCCTAATTTCCATGAACGGGTTTAAAGGAATTTATTGAGTTGAGCTCAGGAGAGAAGGGAAGAGCTTTCCAAATCCCATGTTCCCTGAATGATCCCACTGACAGCTTCATGTACAGACACCCACTGAGTCCTTGGTCCTCCTGCTGACACAGAACCCTGCTGCTCTCCTCACAGCTGTCCACAAACCCTTCATCTGGAGCATGATTTAAAGAAATTTGAGATTGTCCATCCTCGTGCTATTTCCTGTCCTCCTGTGCCTTTGGGACTGTTACCAGGAATGAAGGGGAACTTTAAAATTAAAGTTTCCAAGGAAAGACACAGAAGGTCTGGAGAACAAATAGTATATATCCCTGTAGGTATAGAAATAGAATATAGAAAATATGGAGAAATTCCTGTTCTGACTTTCTTGTAGCACTACTCCTCTTGATTATATTAAGGCAAGAACTGTGTCCATATATTTTTGTGTTGGGGGGGTCTCTGGGTGCTGCAGTTTGCTACAGCTGGTTTCAGCCAGATGTTTTCTTTCCTCCCAGCTGTTACGGTGGCCTCGGACGCTCATGTCTCGGTAAGCCTTTGTCTCCATGCCTGACCAACCCATCCCACAAACCCACAGAGACAAATTCTGCTGGAAGCTTCACTGTGGATGCAATCCAAGCTGCCACTACCAGGAGCAGCCTGGTTAAGGACATGCACCAATTCCTCTGCGTGTCTTCATCGCAGTGTTGTCCCTGAAAGCTTTCGGGAGCTTTAGTTACTGTGTGCTCCCAGCAGGAAGGGGTGGCGATATGGCCAGAAGACACAAAGGGGAATTAACTGTGTACTCATTCCTGAAAAGCCTCGGAGTTGCATCCCAGATGCTGCTGGGAAGGCAGGGGGAAAATAGTGGGAGGGTTTTCACCTATTTCCAAAGCCAACAGGCTTAGGCAGGAGCAGCAGGCAGATGGGCCAGTGCCCAGAAATGAGATTCTGCAAGAGACCCAAGAGCTCTGGGACCCAGATAGTTTTGCCGGGGTGGTTTTCATGGGACAAAGGAGTGGCTGTGTGCAGTCAGAGGCACTCAGCAGCATTCAGGTGTAAATACTTTCCCTTACAGTGGCTGCCTGTCTCCTGCTCCAGCTTTCAGACACTCTGGCACCTCAGCAGGTGATAGAGAGCCTCAGGAACCTGAGAGGATCGGGGGCCATACAGACCATCAAGGTAATGAGGCTGCAGCAGGTAATACACGGGTCCAAACACCAGTGAGAGCTCAGCCAGTCCCCTCCTTCCCTTCTCAGAGAGATTCCTCTGATGTTCCAACAGCTGCTCTCTGGGGTTTGAGCTGTTTCCTGCTTTGAAGAAACAGCTTCTCCTAGGAAACTGCTGACTGGACAAGAGGAGAAGGCCTCAAGTAGTGCCAGAAAGGGTTTAAGTTGGATAATAGGGAAAATTTCTTCACTGAAAGTATTGTCCAGCCCCGGCACAGCTGCCCATGGCAGTGGTGGAGTCCCCATCCCTGGAGGGATTTAAAAGCCTTAGAGCGCGGGGGGAATGGTTGTACTCAAAGATGTTAGAGAGATTTTCCAACCTAAATGATTCCATGATTCAAAATAAAGCAGCTTTGAATTCTGTCAGCTCCTACCTCTGAGGACCATGTCTTGCATTACCTTGGGGTAGTGCATCATCACCTGTGGCCATTTATGGGGAACCACAGGATCCAAGTCAAAACCCATGGAATCTGTGTCTGAGAATGAAAAACCCCAGAGGATGTGGAGTAAGCACAGGAAGAACAAATGGAGCAGAGGGTGCAGTTTTCCTCCAGGGGTATCAAACAGCCTTTTCAGACAGGTGGTGCCTCTTCTGAAAGTACAGAGCACTCACTGCAGACCTGGTTGTGCATTTGCAGCAGTACAATTTCCTCCATGACTTCCGGGAGAACCTGGCTACACACCTGGCAGCAAAGGACCCGGGGCTGAGATCGGCATCGCGGTAGCTGATCCTGCCATGGGCAGGATCATCTTTGCGCCCGTGTGGAAAACTCCTGGACAAGACCCCTCTCTCCTGACCTTTCCTCGGTGCTACTGCCTGTGTGACAGCTGCTGTCTTCCAAATCCTTGTGTAAAGTATTGGGATGGGGAAGGAAATCCTAGAGAATATGTAGCATCTTCCCTTCTTTGGTGACTTGAATACTCACTGCCTGAAAAATACAAGTGTGTTTGTGTCCATTGCTGTTCTGCTGGGATAATGGAGCTGGATAGAAATTCCATCTCTGGAGCTGTTTAAAAACACCCTCACACCCTCAGCTCTGCTGTAAAGCAAAGTCAAGCTGGAGCACTCACCCCTTAGGAGCTCGTAACAACTCACTCTGAAATGTCACAGTTCTGCTCACTGTGTTGAGGGGTATTTGGGGAGGAGTCTCCTCATTCCCAAAGCAGGAGGTGTTGTACCAAAAATCTGTGCCAAACCCAGCAGGGGGTTGTAGGTGAGTGTGGCAGGAATACACTGCTGCAGCTGCGTGGGTGAGCTGGCACAGCCCTTCTGCCTGCTGCCACCACTGAGCGTAAACAATCAGCTGTGGGCTGGGAGGATCTCACAGGAACAGTCCTCCAACAGTCCTCAGCCCTCCTGTTTCACTATATCCATTCATAAAAGCAAGAGCAGACAGCTCCTGGCTTTTGATAAAGTTCAGGACCTTCTCAAGCCAAAAGTTGAGACGAGACTCCAGACAGCAGCAGGGGGCTGGAGTTGAACAAGTCCCTGCTTTGTGAACTTCAGAATTTATCTTTTAACATTTGAACTTCGAGCACAAAGGTGATTTCTGCAGATTAATTAGTGTTTACTGCCATTCCCTTCCCCACTCTTACGGCAAACAACAGGAACTTTACCAGTTTCCACAACATAGAATCATTTACAGCAAATACCCTGCCCTAAATGTGCTTCAGTACTTAATGGTTTTCAGATATGAAATATTTATCACATGACTCAGCAGGAAGCTTACTGAGGGCAAGATAAATGTTATTTTCTCCATAATCTTTTGCCTTCTGGAACTCCCAAAACAATGATCAGATCCACATTTTGAATGCCAAAGGCCTGGTACTCCACCAAGGCATCGCTCAAGGGCTGCTCCAATACTCCTGGGACACGAGGCTGACATTGCTGGACATGGATGATGTTGTCCACACCCCTGGGAATACTCCTCTGCACCCCACATCCAGTTAAAGGTGGCCAGCAGCAGGACAGTGCAAACACTTTGGTAAATATTGCTGGGCAAAGCCCTTGCAGCTAGAGGGGCTGCAGGAGCAGCTGTTACCTGGGCTAAGTCAGGCCTGCGTTGTTTATTCCGGTGTGGAATTCAGCTCAAACCACCCCAAATGCCAAAGGAACGAGAGGTTTGTTTAGGAGGTTGAGGAGAGCCAGGGGCTACAAGCAGCCAGTCTCGTTTCCATAATGAATTCATAAATATACAAACATAAGGTTTAATGAGCTTTGCTTCCACAGGCTGAAGTCATCTCTTACATCTCTGGAAGAGCCAAGCAGCAGAAAAATTAAAATGATCCAATAGGAACAATATTCATGAGTTTCCAAAAAAGCCTTTCAAAAATTCTGCTGTGAAAAGCTAAAAATTATGGTTACATGAGGAAAAAAATAATCATGGAATGCTGAAGGCTTGAGCAGTAGGGGCATGGGAAATGCTCAATAAATCCAAGGAAACGTTGAGAAAAACAATTTTATGTACAAAGCAGTAAGCTGTCAGGACTATTATTACTTAGGAAGGAAAATCTGAAGTTATCACTGCCTGAATTCTCTTACCCCCAGTATATTAAAAAAAACCTAGAAACTACCACTCTCCATCCCCTGGAAACCCGAACATTCTGTGGTAATAGGCTAGAAAAGGGGAAAGTTGTGGAGGAGAAAGAACAGTCCCAAACCTTGTGGAACAATTTCCAACCAGAGATCAAACAGACTTAGCCCCTTTGACAGATGACATGAGTAGCCTGTTCACTCATACCCAGCAGAAATAAGGTGGAAAGGGGGACATTTTCACCATGTCCTAAAAAATAAGAATGTAAGGTCACTAAGTGAAGTCTGACAAAACTAAAGACTTATTTTTCACAGACAGCAACTCCATTGCAGAACTCACTGTCAGAATGAGCCAGCCAGAGAAGCTGTGGCTGCCCCATCCCTGAAGTGTCCCAGGCCATGCTGGATGGAGCTTGGAGCACCCTGGGACAGGGGAAGGTGTCCCTGCCATGGCAGGGGGTGCGCTGAGATGGGCTTTAATTTAATGTCCCATCCAACACAAACCACTCCACCCTGCGATTCTGTGCACCAAGCTATGAAAGTGCTCAAAAAGCAACTGAACTGATGGCAGAAAAGCCATTCAGAGCTTTTCAAAATGCCAAAGCCCACTGAGGACATCTGTAACACACAAATTTCCAGATTTCTCACTCTTCAGGCAGATACTAAGCACCTAGATATCCTCTCCCCAGCATTGCCACTGCCCCACACACCTGTGTCTGGATTTCTGGTAGAACCCAGTGCAGCCATTCATACAACTTTTACTGCACCTAACACCCAAGCGGCCCAAAGTGAACAAATACTCAGTTTATGCAAATAAAAAAGTTTTACTAGAATGGGGAAACTCTGCGTTGTTCTCCAGCACAGGTAAATTAAAAAGATCCCTAATTATTACTTGTAAATTAGGCAGCTGTTCACAGTCACAATTTACAATGCAATATTTATCTGAAACATCTTCCCCTGTCCATCTGCTATTTAACTTCAGGAAAAAAAGCAGGAAATCAGAGCTTCCCTTTTCCAGAGGTAATTAGGATTCCATGTTCTATTTTTAAAGGGAATGCAATTATCCCCTGTAAAACAACTGATGAACACAGTGAGGATCTGTTGAATTTAAAAACAAAACAAATGGCACCACATAAAAAGAAATGTTGCTGAATTCGAGATTTGGTTTTTATTATCATTTATTGCACTAAGGAACAGCGGGGCAGTTTCACAATCTCACTTTCTGCTTTGAAAAAGTCTGTAGTATTTACTATTAAACCCAAGAGTATTTTCATCATTGGACTTGATAAACGTTGGAGGTTTGTCCATTTGTTAATCAGACAGCACAGACATTAAAAAAAAAAAAACCCAACCATTTAAATTCATTTCTTCACGAACAATTCAGCTTCTCCTACCACTATGGCACAGGCTGGAGATTAAAGCAGGGTTAATGTTTGGAGAAGACACAGAAGGCTCTGGACCATGCACATACAGGGGAGGATTAACCAGGTAATAATAAAAAAAATAATCCAAAATAAACAATTTTTGCATTTGCGTCCATGAATTAATATCCTAAGACCAACGTCACCTATGGGCAATACATACAGCATTCCAGGCGTTCCCAAGCACTTGGAGCTACGGCTGAATTAGAGAAAAAAGTGGGAAACACAAGTCCAAGTGAGCCACTACAAAGCCCATCCTACAGAGAATCCCTAGAGTACTAAGGCTAGTAGTAACCAACACCTACTCAAAGGTAATGGCTGTTCCTTATGGAGTGCAAAGTCAAAACTTTTCAAACCCCAGTCATCTTTATATTAATTTACACATAATTCAGTAATTTCAGCATCCCAGTAAAATATAAGAAAACAGTCTTTCCACAAGTATAAAATGTGGAAATATTTTAAAAATAGGGGAGTCATTGTTTTCTAACTCAATTGTGAACATCGGGTTCCAGATTTAATCTTGGTCGGAGGTTCTTGTTGTAAAGAATCCATGGTTTTTTGTGGCTTTTGCATGCACTTAACTGGAACAAAGCTTGCTGAATGTCTTCTTAAGAGCTCACCAGAACATAAATCATGCTGCAAAAGAAAATAAAAATATTAAGATGCATCATTTTGGTTAGTGTTACACATTTAATTATAACAGTGTATATTATAAGGAACAAGTCCATGTAAGATACATGGATTGTGACTGAAGATTTGACACAATGACTCTTCTACTTTTCAACAAAATCACATTTACATCAAATAGTTTCCTCTGGAAACAATGTTTCAGCTTCTTAATTAAAAGACCCTGGGACTTGCTGTATTATGCTTCACAGAAGAAAAGTTTGGAGCTTTTCAGTCTACAGTCATGGAACAGAGATTCAAAATAGTAATTCTGACCAAATTAGGATTTGTGTTTTAAAGCAGTGAATGTGGATTCTTTTTCAGGAAAGTTGGCACTGTAGATGATCATACAGATTCCCAGCATGTTTTAAGTTGGGAGGACCTTACAGATCACCTCATTCCACCCCTGCAATGGGCTGGGAGACCTTTGGCTAGGCCAGGCTGCTCCAAGCCCTGTCCAACCTGGCCTTGGACACTGCCAGGGATCCAGGGGCAGCCACAGCTGCTCTGGGCACCCTGTGCCAGGGCCTGCCCACCCTCCCAGCCAGGAATTCCTTCCCAGTATCCCATCTAACCCTGCCCTCTGGCAGTGGGAAGCCATTCCCACATGTCCTATCACTACACACCCTTGTACAAAGTCCCTGTCCTGCTCTCACAGGCTCCCTTCCAGCACAGGAAGGAACACTTTCCTATGGACAGTGTCTCTGCACTGAGCCAGAACTTCAGACCGAAGAGGAAAACTTACCCATATAGGTAGTAAAAAAAAGATAGAAGGTAAAATGCTAATTTGCACCATCCTTCTTTCTGGCAATAGGCTAAAATATCTGCATTCATGATGGTCGTAGGGTCGTAGAGCCCCGGGCCGCTCATCACGGGTCTGCTCATGTACCTGGAAGGAGGCACAGGCAGGTGTGGGGTGACAGCCACAAGAAATGGGGGTCCTGCTCCCCACCCACCAGGGAATACCACAGCTCAGACAGAGAGTAACACCCTTTACAGAGAAGCAATTCAATTCCCATGGCTTATAGAATGGGAGAGGAGAATGGAACTGCCACGTCCACTGGCATTGCACACCGGCAATTGTCTCAGTGCACCTCTGACATGTCAGCGACTTTAACGCACGCAACACAATTCTCGCACAGCACAAGAGAATAAAAAACAAAAACACCTGAGAAAGCCAGGTGATGGTTCTTATTGTACAGCCACAACCTAAACTTCCCCAGAAAGCATCTGGGTTTTCCCAAGACACAGAACGCTGGACAGGAAGACAGCAACACGAGAATGAGTAACAATTCACTGAGCATAACAGACTGGCCAAAATTACCTCCAAATATGATATGCCAACAAGGGCATATTGAGACCCAGTGTGAGCCACTCTGCTGCACAGAGAAACATGACACAGAAGAATGCATGGATGAGGTACTCTGGAAGTACAAGCTGGAAAAGAAAAAGATGAGTTAGAAGTTTTGATTACACAGAGCAAAACGTGGCATTTCAGCTGCTTTGGAGGCGCACTATTGCTTGAAAATATTATTTAAAACCAACACTAATGACAGCAAGACTGTGGAATGTGAAAGCAGCAGCCAGCACTATGTGCCTTGCTGTTTTCACACGATTTTCATGAACTAAGGAGAAAAATTTATAAGATTTAATGGTCAGATCAATATTTTTTAATTGCTTCTTTCAAATTAAGAGATTCCACGCTTTATGTGTGACACTCAGAAGAGGTCACTGAGATATTTCTGCTCATGAAACAGAGAAATATCAGTAGGAAACATGCTCTGCAGAATGGTTTATAGGCAAGAAGAGGTTTGTGTTTTCCTGTTACACAGCTTTGTTTTGGTCTTCACAGATGCAGAACTTTTCAAAGTGGAATTATTCACAAAATGTAACACCCCAGGCAGAGCTTTACCCAGCCAAACCAGCGGTGACGGGGTGGCACACGCAGGTCTGCACAAAGGAGCTGCTCTGCACGGACAGCCCGGGGGGAATTGGGCAGTTCTCCCTCACAGGTTCCCACCGTGCATGCTTTGCAGCATCATGCTTCCAGCAGAAGCCCACAGAGCTCAGTACCAGGTACTATGGAATCACAGGAAGCATGGAATGCTGCGTAGATTAGTGTTGTTAATAGGAACAACATGGAGAGGTACAGAGAGAAAACACATGCAAAGAGCTGCAAAATCTCACATCCAACACACGAGTTAAGTTTTACACAAGTCACCCCAAAGTGTTGCTATTTACTGCTTTATTACCAGGTTCAGAAGGAATTATACAAATCAGACTTGTTTGGGTTGGGAGGGACCTTAAAGCCGATCCAGTTCCACCATCCCAGGCTGCTCCAAGCCCCAATGTCCAGCCTGGCCTTGGACACTTCCAGGGATCCAGGGGCAGCCACAGCTTCTCTGGGCACCCTGTGCCAGGGCATCACCACCCTCCCAGCCAGGAATTCTTTCCCAATCTCCCATCCATCCCTGCCCTCTGGCACTGGGAAGCCATTCCCTGTGTCCTGTCCCTCCATCCCTTGTCCCCAGCCCCTCTCCAGCTCTCCTGGAGCCCCTTCAGGCCCTGGCAGGGGCTCTGAGCTCTCCCTGGAGCCTTCTCCTCTCTCCAGGTACACACCCCCAGCTCTCCCAGCCTGGCTGCAGAGCAGAAGCAGCAGATCTGTAAAGCTTTTGCCTTCTCAACTCAGGCCCTGTAAAACTTCTTCTCATGGAAAAATCCCATTTTTACCCAAAGGTTTAAATTGGCTACGTGTGTGAGCACGTACACACACAATACACTCTGCCCTCTTTTAATGCCATACGATTAACATTGCATGGGATGATGACATCAAAGTTTCAGTGGTTTCTAATCTTTTTCTTCTTCTTTTAAAACCCCAAAATATCTTCCAAGAGATCTAAAAGCTACCAACAAACATGCTCACCACCTACTTTGATGCAACATTCTAATTCTCTAAATGAAGAATATCAAACAAAGGAAACCTGCATCAATGCCACCAAAATTCAGCTGTTGTACACAAAATGTTTCAAGTAAATATTTTCATCCAGATCCTTCTTTGCATACTTACCATTTACACATGGCAATTATTTACAGCAGAACAACAACCACCCTGTGCAACACACGATGCATTTGGCAGCCTGTTCAGACAGATTCACCAGGCCTGAAAAATCTGTATTTATTTACCTACACATCCCAAAATACGTTTTTCTTTTCTCTTGTTTATTAAACCCAACTCCCACACCAGAATACCTGCCTCTTTCCAATCTCCCCCACTTGATCCTCCCTGCCTGTCCTAAGGAAAAATGAATTACATCAGATCCTACCATATTTATCACAGAAGTGAGGGAGGATGGATCTGGTTGCTGAGAAAAGACACGACTATAACAGGAGCAGGGAAGAGAAGGCATCAGCAGTGTACTAAGGAGTTACTATTTTAGGCTAATCTTCCCACTGAGGTGCCTCAGTTCCTACCAGGATCTTTGGTTCTTTGCACAGGAAAACAACACACCCATGTGTTTGTCCAGCATCATGTACCAGATCCCCTCAAGAGCCTGAACTTCACTTCTGGGGGCTAATCTGCTTCCACAGGAACAGCAAATACGAAGTTATTTCAGACTTTCAGTTCGCAAAGCTGCCATGTAAAGGACACTCCATGCACGTGGGGCAGCAGAAGGTTAATACTCGGTCAAACATGCACATTTTTACACTACAAAGGTTGCAGTAAGGTCATAATGCATCAATGTAATGAGAGTTGGCCTCTCCCACACTGCAGCAGAGATGACTGGAACAGACCAAGCAAGGGAAACTGTTAGATGCACAGCTCTCCTAGCAGCAAACCTCCTCTCCTCCTCCCCTCCTCACACTGAAATACTCACTTTCATTTCTGTGCTGTACACATAACTCGCTCTATCCCCCCACAGTTACAGTAAAGTTATTTTTTGTCGCATCTTTTACTTAAAATACACTAAAGCTACAGTTCAGGCCACGCTGCTGTGCTGCCCCTGCATCCTCCCTCAGCCTGGGCACACACAAAGGGAAAGCCATAAGAAAAGCACAAAATGCTGCAGGATCAACCTCTGTGTTCTTTAACAAGCCTCCCTGATGCTGCTGGCCTGTCGGAGATGCAGGCATACAGTTTGACTCAAATTCTTTTCCTAAGCCAAGGAGTGTCCAAGCTACACCCGAGAGAGGACACTGGGACACTCCCCTGATCCTGGAACACAGAACAGAGAAGTGAGGATAGCAACTATCACCTTCCACTCACCCAAATCCTCAAAGAAAGATCAGAATTTACTTGGTCAGTGCTTAAAAAAAACCCCAAGTGTTCTCCTCTAATCTGAACTCTGTGAATCTGGCTTGAAAAACACAATTTATATATGCCTGAAGTTACTTTCTGACACCTAACAGGCATGTAACAGTTTTCCCCACGTTGCTGGGTAAGCAAGCAGAATTGGTTTGGCACAAAATATGGAAATCCACGAGGTTGTTATAAACCCCAACAAACAAATAACAAGCAGATGAACAGGCAGACTAAACAAAACAGCTAAATAGTATTACAAATGTTCCTAACAAAATGAAAGGGAAGTTCAAAAACATGAAACTGAAAAGCAGTACACACCTTTAATGCAATTTTGACTCTTTTAATCTTTTTGACCTTTTCAACTGTCTTTGTGCCGAAAATGTGGAAAGCAGATTGAAAGAATGTTAGTATGACAGCTGACAAGATCACCATCAGATTAATAACAGTCAGAATATTCAACTTGAAAGTAAAGAATCAGACAAAGAATTTCCCTAGAACTTCTACCGACAGCGAGGGCTCCTCAACCCAGATGCAATTCTATTGCCCAGGCTGATTGCATCAAGACAACACCAAAAATAAGCACTTTACACATATTTATTTAGCGAAACAAAACGTTCACTGTGCTACTTACAGGATTGAGTGTATTACACTGGTCTATGGGGTTCTTGTAATCAGTCTTCAGTTCATCAAATGCTATAATCTAGAGGAAAAAAATGAAAGAGTTTTGATTCCCCAGGAGCAATAGTGTATTTTATCCATTAAAAGTAGCATTTTGGCACAGAACTGCTACCTTTGCTCTCAGTAAAATCTCAGCTCTGGTTACATCAACTCACAGATAAGACAGATGTGGAACAGGTTTTACAAATGTGAAAGCAGTAGTTTCATCAGATATTCAAAAGCCTCTGACTACTCGCCAACTTTTTATCTTCCCACCTGCAATGAATTTCCTACATCCCCTTCACCAGTTTTCAACCCTGCTCGCTGTGCAGACCCCAAACCTCACCCAAGAAGACTTTCTTGGTGGCCAGCAGGAACTTGGTGTGGGGTTCCTTAATCAGGAAAAGCAAGAGCAAGCTTAAAAGCCAACGGGTATTCTTCCTCACTGTCAAAGTAAATGCTGAGCCCACACACATCCCAGAATCACAGGACTCCTAGGACTGGAAGGGACCTCAGGAGACCAGCCAGCCCAATTTCCCTGCCAAAGGAGGATCACACAGAGGAGGTTATACCTCCAAAAGGTGCATCCATTAAAAAAAAAAAAAAAATCACCACACCACCTAAATATGTACACTGGTCTTTTTCTTGACATAAAAATACAGACCAAGATGCATCATGGAGTACAAAAGCCACTTGTATACAACAAACGTCCTGCCAAGCATCACATCCTCCCTCAGAGCATCTCATCTCAGGCAGGGTCCTGTTGGCTGTTCTCCCTGTGCCAGGCTCGAGGAGCAAATCACAGAATTATGGCACGGTTTCGGTTGGAAAGAGCCTGAAATATTACCCAATTCCAACACACTGCCGTGGGCAGGGACACCNGCCCGCCAGCCGCCGCCATTTCGTGAGGGGGGCGTGAGGGCACGGCACGGGAAAACCCGGCGGTCTCACCTTAAAGTGTGGGAGGAGGCGGTGCGATCGCGCCTTACGGGGCGCGGTGGGAGACAGGGCTGGCGTAGAGTGCTGGAATCGCAGAGTCACCGGGTCATTTAGGATGGGAAAGACATCCAGGATCATCGACTCCAACCTGTGACTGTCACCGCCTTGTCAATAGAGCGGAGCACTGAGTGTCATTTCCAGTCATGCCTTGAACACTTCCAGGGATNCGGGAAGCCACTGCCCCTCGCCCTGCCACTCCACGCCGTATAAAAACCCATTTTATCCGCAGAGGCCGATTCCCGCTCCGAGGGCGGTTCCGGATGCGGTTCTCCCGCTCTCTCGGCGGCTGTCCGGGGATGCCCTGGGGGCTCTCCGGGGCCGTTCCCCGCACTCCACGGCGCCCGTACTCACATGCCAGATGGCGAAGAAGATGAGGGCGGCCGTGAGCAGCAGCGCCAACATGTAGCAGAAGGCGGCGAACGTGAAGGCCATGGCGGCGGNGAATCCCTGGGCAGCCTGTTCCTAATAACTGACCACCTTTTCCATGGACAAATTTTCCGTAATACCAAATCCAAACCTCCCCTGAGGCATTCTGAGGCCATTCCCTCTCCTCCTGTCCCTGTTCCCTGGGAGCAGAGCCCGACCCCCCAGGCTGTCCCCTCCTGGCAGGGAGTTGTGCAGAGCCACAAGGTGCCCCCTGAGCCTCCTTTTCTCCAGGCTGAGCCCCTTCCCAGCTCCCTCAGCCTCTCCTGGGGCTCCTGACCCTTCCCCAGCTCCGTTCCCTTCCCTGAACATGCTCCAGCCCCTCCATGTCCTTCCCGAATTGAGAAGCCCAACACAACCACTGCCCTGGTCCTGCTGCTGCACTGTTGGTGACACAGGCCAAGGGGCACTGGCCTCTTGCCCACCTGGGCAAACCTGGGCTCACGTCCAGCTGCGGTCAAGCAGCACCCCTGATGCTGTTTGTCACACACACACACTTGATCAGAAGGCATAAACTAATTTATTTTAAAAGGTCTGACTCCATTATATAGTATTTTTATAAAGGCTAGGGATTGGGGGAGAAGGTTGACACCTCTCCCCATCTCATTGGTTAAGACAACTGTCCATTACCTGTCTAGATCTCTAAGAATAGGAATGAAAACTTTCTTAGAAATTACAAAAACACTGGCTGTGTTTACATCGCCCAAGTGTGAGAAAAAACCTAAACTATGAAACTGTGAAACAGGAGAGAAGGCTGAAAAATCAGGGCGACACACCCCCAGGTCCTTTCCCACTTTCCAGACCCTCTGCCCCAGCCTGGAACGCTCCATTGGGTTGTTGTGACCCAAGTGCAGGACCTGACACTTGGTCTTACTCAGCCTCAGGCTGTTGGTCTCAGCCTATCCATCCAGCCTGTCCAGGTCCTCCTACAGGGCTCTCCTGCCCTCCAGCAGATCCATATTCCCATACTCAATGAAGAAATTAAACAGGACTGGGCCCACCACTGATCCCTGGGGGACACCACCATTGTGCAGCACCATTCCCCACCTCTTTGGGCTCAGCCATCCAGCCAGTTCTTTAACCCAGCCTAGGGCAAACCGGCCACTGATAGCTTTTCCAGGAGTTTGTGTTGAAAGGGAAGTTAAAAAGCATTGATTTTCAACCCAGTGCCTTGGGCAGGTATACCTTCCACTAGACCAGTCCAACCTGGCCTTGAACACTTCCAGGGATAGGGCAGCCACAGCTTTTCTGTGCAACTCATGCCAGGGCCTCACCACCCTCAAAGGGAAGAATTTCTTCCTGATACCTCATCTAAACCTTCCTTCTTTTAGTTTACATCTGTTCCCTTGTGTCCTATCCCTACCTGACCATGTAAGATTCCCTGCTCAGCACAAGCTACATCTGGAGAAAAGGGAGATGGCACATTTAGGAAGAAAAGCTGGAGAAATTGTGCTGTGTGAGCACTAGGGAAGGGAAGGCTGGTCATGCAATCCCAAATCAATACAACTTGGAGCCTGCCCAAAGGAAACAGCAAGATGAGAAAACACTTGGAGGAGAAGATCACCCCACTCTCCTTTCAAAAGGTCATGTAAAAGTTGTTTCAGTTTAAGCAGTGACACCTTGCAGTAAAGGCACCAGGGTGACATTGCTGCAATCATTTCCTCTGGAGCAGAGTGAGGGATGATTTCCATAAAAACAACAGCTGCCAAACCAAATAATACTTTCCGGTGTTATCTGCTGGAAAGCTTTATACACAATTAATGGAGTGTCACTATGAGAGATGAGCAGAAACTTTATTTCCTTCACCAAAATACAGGAAAAACTGTAGCAAATGAGCTGTCTTTAGGAAATCGGCTGTTGCAAAGAAAAAGTTGATGTTTCATATAAAATCACTCATCTCATCCACAAACTACTCCAAATAAAACCGCTGTGGTGTCATTATGACTCATAAAACTTCTATGTGAAACTCAGAAAACAGATTTTAAAATAAACTTCAGTGAAGATGAGCCCTGAAGAACCTGTTCCAGTGGAAGGTGTCCCTGCCCGTGGCAGGGGGGTGGAACGAGATGGAGTTTGAGGGCTCTTCCAACCCAAACCAGTCCATGATTCTGCGACTTTGAAATTAATAAGAAGGTAAGACAACACGAGGCCAGGAGAGTGTGGGGTGGGTACTGCAGCCCAGGCAGCTGCTCTGAGCCATTCCCAGCTCTGTCCCAGGAGCTTTCCCATTGCCTTGCAAGAATAGACAAGAAGACCACCAGGCAGTGCGAACATCAGTAAGGGCTGAGCCTGTTGTGGTTTCCTTCCAGCTCAGGGTGACAGGATGGGTTAGGAAGAGAGGCCCTGGCAGGGCATCACAGCCACCCTTCAACCATTCTTCATCCCTCGCTCCTGAGGAGCCAGAAACAACATTTTCTGCAATCCTCTGCAATAACATAGCTTTCTTCATATCACTTGATGTTTCTTTAGCCTTATTTATTAGCCAATTGTTTATTTCTTATTTGGAGTACCCTTGAGCTGCACGGGCTCACTTATTCCCACAGACATTGGACTGGAGTGTGCTGGAAAACCTGATGTCCAGCATTGAAACTCCCTGGTTCAGGCTTTTCCAAAGCCATCCAGGAAGCCAGTTTGCCTCAGAAGAGCTGTGGGAGGTAGAAAAACAGAGGATGTGTGCAGAGATCCTGTTATACCTTGTAGCTGGGGAATGCTGGTTTGCCACTGTAGTTTGATCCATTCAAGGTAGATACTTCTGTACTTGATGATTTCTTATACGTGAAAATGCTGTGCAACAGGGATGTGCAGTATCAAGAGTAAAAAGGTGTGTCAGTCACATACTTGCATTTGCAATTAATCCTGGTTCTGCCTCAAGGAATGCAGTGTTTTATTCCCTCGGGTGCTGGCATACCATTCAACTGCAATTATCCTGTCAGGAGAAGCGGAAGGGAGCTGTAATCTTGCACAACAAAGATTTCTGCACTGAAGGATTTCTTGTATCATAGATTTTTTTTTTTTTAAGATAACACAAAAGGAAATGAAAAGCAAATTCGGTAGAAAAGGGTCTAATTAATTCTCGTTTCGCATCCATTTGGTATCTCAAATCAAACAATGACAGAGTATCTTCTCTGATTAAACTTTGTAAACAATGTCAGGAAGCCACAGAGGAGCTCTGGAGATGGGCCACAGCTCTTAATGCACTTTCCCGTTAGTCTGGACACACTGAGTTTAATCCTGATTGGAATCCGCAGGGAAAATGTCAATGTCTGTTCACTTCATCTTAAATCCCTCTCAAGTACTTGTCCTTATCGGAAAATAGCCATATAATCAGTCATAATTCAGTGTGTTACAGGCTGTTCATGAGGAAGATTTTGGCAGAGAACTGTGAGGAATGATTATGGAGCAATTTCTCTGAATTATCCACAGGTTAACCACATCCTTCAACATTAAAAATTGTCATTTCAGTTACAGATATCAAGGAGAAATCTAATACTATTGAACTTGGTAATAAAAATCCCACGGACTTTAATAGACTTGGCTTACTGGGTTTTCAGGAGAGGAAAATCTGAATATTTATCTACAATTTAAGGGGCTCATAAAAAGGAGGGGGAGGGACTTTTTATACAGGCAAGGAGTGACAGGACAAGGAGGAACAGCTTCAAATTGATAGAGGGCAGGGTTAGATGGGATATTGGGAAGAAATTCTTCCCTGTGAGGGTGATGAGGTCTGGCACAGAGAAGCTGTGGCTGCCCCTGGATCCCTGGAAGTGTCCAAGGCCAGCTTGGACAGGGCTTGGAGCAGCCTGGGATAGTGGAAGGTGTCCCTGCCCGTGGCAGGGGGTAGAAAGAGATGAGCTTTCAGGTCCCTTCCAACCCAAACCATTCTGTGATTCTGTGAATTTAGCAGAGACTCTCAGAGTAGCTCTAACAGAGTCCAGCCAAGGTCACCTTCCTGCACACCTGCAAATACACATCAGGAGCAGCCAGAGCACAGAACTCCTCACCCACTTACCCCCTTCATCCACTAACAGATATTGGTTCAGGCTTTGACCAGCAGGATAAACAGATCCCTGCACTTGCAAGTGCCCCACCTCCCCTTCACACTGGCAAATACCCTTTCCTATTGCACTAATTAACTCACATCCAGAATCCCTGCTTCGGCTCTTCCATTTAGTAGTGATGACATAAACAAATTAACATTATAAATTCCACTGCACATGAAAGCCAGTCTCGAGAGAAACAATCACATTTAAAACCCAATTTCAGAACATGGGCGCTGCCAGGCATCTCACCACGACTCATTACAGAATCCACTCGTGGCCTCAATCCCTCCAACATTCATGGTCAGATGGCAACAGTTTTCATTTAATAGGCTAAATACTGCATACTCAACCTGTCCTCATAATAACAGGGTTTGTTTTTCTCATGCTGCATAGAACTCCTGTTAATGGCTTTTCACACAATTCTGAGCATGACAACACTGTGTGGACAGGAAAAGGGACCAAGAGTTGTATTAAAAAAAAAAAATTTGTAACGCATTTCAGGATTTGGCTGCTCATCAACAAAGAGGGGAATTTTCCAAAACATTCTGTATTAGCTTAGTTGTAGCAGTGTTGACTCCAAAAATGTCACCCTTAGTCCTTAGCTCTTAGAATCCCAGAGTGGCTTGGGTTGGAAAGAACCTTAAAATCATCCAGTTCCACCCCTGCCATGGGCAGGGACACCTTCCACTATCCCAGGTTTCTCCAAGCCCTGTCCAACCAGGCCTGGAACACTTCCAGGGATTAACATCCTTATTGTTTCTGCCCAAAAGGAGGCAAGATACATACAACCTCAGCTTTTTATCAGAAAAAATAAGATGTGGAAGGCTCTGACTTTGGTTTTCCTGTTTTCTTGCAGACATCCCTCGTGGCCCTTAGTATGGCACCTTCAGGCCCAATGTGTATTTACACACTTAAATCACACTAAACAGGATTTCAAAAGCTTCCATCTACATCAAAATTCCTTCACAAATCTTGCTTTTGATCTCTCCAGCTACATCCGTATTATCAAATCAGCTCAAAGCTGTGGCAGTGCTCAAAATCCACCTCACTGGTTGTTCTTGATATTTAAAGTCCAGCTCCACTCTGGCTGGGTCTGCACCAGTTGTCCCACCAGTAACCTCAGGCACGGGGAGCTGGGTGGAGTGGCTGACTCACACTCCACATCCACAGGCCGTGTGGATGAGGGCACAGAGCCAGTACCTCCAAGGTTTTTGGACTAAACCACAGGAATGAGGCAGCAGCACTAAAGATGCAGAAGTTCTCTGTAGATGAGGACAGCTTCGTTCACCTCCCAGACAGGGAAATGGGGCTTGTATTAAACTGTACTTACAGACCCTGGAATGGGGCCATCCAAGGAAAGAACAGCTGTGGAGGGGATGCTTTTATTTTTCTATTCTCCCAGTAATACAGCTATACAATTTGTTTTGTGCTCCTGAACCAAACAATTGCACATTCACAGTTGGAGGTAGGGTATAAATATTGTCTCTGGCTGATCCCTTGATCCCCCGTCCTTGCTGAATTAATCACACTCGCAGATCAATCCAGGATTTGTTGCTGGCAGAGCAGATGGCCAGGCAGACTGCAGTTGTGAGCAAGGCAGGCACATTCTCCTTCCAATTATCCAGCAGCACTTTCCAACAGTGGATTTTTAAAATTAGACATTATTTTCAAGAAATGCAAGATCTCTTTTTCCTTCTTCAGCTCCATAGGGACAATGACCCCTGATTTTCGCTCTGCTTCTATCCTCTAAGGCTCAGTGAAAGTACAGTATGGCTGGTGCTCCTTTCCCTTTCAGCTGAATGTTTTCTGCCCCATTTTCTTCTGCTGTCTTCCCATTTTCCACAGAAACGAGGTGACAACACCAGCTGCTGCTTGGCACAGGGATTTCAAGGGTGCATTATATTAATTGCCGAGCCGAGGGCTCCAGGAAAGGGAAGAGAAGCTGCATTCATGGGGCTCATGGCATGGAAGAGCAGGAATGGGGGTGACAGTGTGTGCCTTTCCAAGAGCCTGAACAGGACTTCCCTGTCACAGGAGTAAATTTGCCGTGAAAGACAGACATGCTGTTTTCCCCAGTGTTTACATCTGTTCTGCATTCAGAGCCCCTCTGGATGATAATTGCTCCTGTCTCCTCTCTGTCCCCTGCTGAGAAGCTGTGAGAGCTGTCAGGGGAGTTTCAGCTCAGCTCCATCACGTTCTGTAGGAGACACCTCATGTTGCTCCAGAGGTGAACAGGGTTAACCCAGAGCATGTTTGCAGTCCCTGCAGGAATGAAACACGACAGGACAGTCCAGTGGAGATGATCCCCCTGTGGTGGGACACAATGGGCCACTCTGATTGACCACATCTCCGCAAATGCATCAAAATCATCCCCTTCACTTCATGGCTAGAGAAAAGACAGGGAGGTTAGAGCACGGCGAGGCTGCAGGGGATGCTGCACATACACACTGCACTGGGCAGCCTGTTATCCATGCAGGATCACAGCATCTTAACAGCACCCAAAGGAACAGCAGACATGGAAAAAAGCCTGCAGAAGCTGGGAGGGGAACGGTGCCCAAGTTTACACTGATGTGAACTTAGAATCATGGAATCCCAGAATGGTTTGGGTTGGAAGGGATCTTAAATATCGTCTGGTTCCAATCCCTCTGCCATAGCCAGGGACACATTCCACTGTCCCAGGTTGCTCCACGCCCTGTCCAACATGGCCTTAAACACTTCCAGAGATGGGGAATCCATGGCTCCTCTGGATAATCTGTGCCAGTGCCTCACCACCCTCACAGTCAAAACTTTTTTTCAGATATTCAATCTAAACCTACTCTTTCAGTTTGAAGCCATTCCTCCTTGTCCTGGTACTCCAGACCCCTGTAAATATTCTCTCTCCATCTTTCTTTTAGTCCCTTCAGGTGCAGGAAGCCTTCTCTTCTCCAGGCTGAACAACCCCAATTCTCTCAGTCCTTCCTCACAGCAGAGGTGTCCTGTCCCTCTGATCAACTTGGTGGCCTCCTGTGGACTCACTCCAACAGGCTGATGACATGCCAGCAGTGTCTTCACCACGACCAGAGAATATTCACTGTTCGGTATTTCACCCTTCGCTGCTTCTCACAAAATGAAAATTGAGTGTTAATAGAAAAGTTGAGGTATGCAATTGTTCAGCCTTATGCTCAACATTTTAATATAGAAACCTGCCAGATACAAATATGAATTAATTGGAAAAGTTAAAAGCTAAAGCCATGGGTCCTAGTAATTCAGAATTGTATTTATTAAAACAGTGCTGGAATTGACATTTCCTGTGACAGAACACAGAAAAAAAACAAGCCAGTGCACTCCCTTACTCTGCAGCCCAGAGAGAGCAATGCCAATTCCCCAAGATGTTGATCCCAGATATGTGTTTTGAGAACTACAACTCCTTTTCCCTGCTGTACTGTAGGAACTTACACACCTACGTATTTGGCAGTTCAAGACTGCTGTTCCAGAACAGCAGGGCTGCCTCTCAGAACCCAGAAAAATTCTCTCCTCCTCAGCAGTTATTATTTAAACTGTGTGCCCAGACCAGCCTCAAGGCCAGCTCAGCACACAGGACCAATCCCCTGGGCTCAGCTCCCTTCTGGAGGAGGTAGGAACAAATGACTTCATCTCCACAGCTCTCCCTTTGCTGCCAGAGAGAAGCAGTTACCTGCCCTAAGGGAAGCCCCTGCAGAGAATGTAACCAAACTGGAGTTACACATGTAGAAGCCAAATCTCCAGCATTTATAAACCCCTCTGCGCAGGCTTTCCCACAGGAAGCTGAGGTTAATTTCTTTAGACCTTGTAGTACATCACCAAAACTGCAGCTGACACAACTGCGCCAACTAACAAGTGAAGGGGAGGACCCACCTGCCACATCTTCAGTTTTGTTCCAAGGGGTGAGGCTCACCTTAAATCCTCACCCCTGCCATACAGGAGTGCAGCTGAACAAACTCCAGCCACTCTTACACCCACAGAGCACCTCATGTCCTTCCCATGGCCCCACCAGCCCTCCCTCCCAAGGCTGCTCAGTATCTGTTCTGCCTCTCAGCGGCACTGTATCAGAATCTCACCTGCCTGTGCTTGGCTTCCCAGCCTCACTTGCACCTAAACAGGAAACTGCAGGAAATTCACCTGTGAGGAGCTTGGGGGAGCCAGCTTGTATTCCAGCCAATCCCACAACTCATGGAACAGTCACACACAGACAGTGGCTGTTCCTGTGTGACTGTGTGACAGTTCCTGTCACACGCAGACAGTGACTGCCCCAGCTCCCCTCCCTGGAAGTGTTCCAGGCCAGGCTGGACAGGGCTTGGAGCACCCTGGGATGGTGGAAGATGTCCCTGCCCATGGTAGGGCTGGAACTGGATTGTATTTAAGGTCCCATCCAACCCAAACCAGCCTATGATTCCTCTTTCAGCTCCTCCAGAACAAACTGCGGCTCTCTTCCATATTATTCCCAGACACTCTGCCAAGCCATGGGATCTCCTTAGTAAACTCCCAGCCCTGGGCAAACCATCTCTTCACACAGCTGGAAGGGAAAGCACCAGCTGTGAGATGCTCAGGCTGCAGGTACACTGCAGGCTTGTCCTGCTGTGCAGAGGTTTCCCATTTTGATTCCTACTCCTCTTGCTTTGACTTTAATCACCACTCAATTGACCTTTTCATCATAACTATTATAATCCAATGACCTTTCCTGAATGGAAGCAGCTGCCCTTCACTTCATATCACTGGATCTCCTGGCAATGCTCTTTATTCTGCTGTTGTATTTACTGCCTGTGATGTGGCAGTGCCAATAAACTATTGCCCATTTCCTAGTGAAGCAGACTCAGTGACCAGCAGAGAATGCCACGGGACCCCACAGGTGACCCTCTCCTCCCATAGGAGAGCTATTTATTCCTTTTTTTTCTCTCCTTTTCTGGAGAACCATTCTTCTCCCACAGCAGCTTCTCCTTCCCCAAGCTTTTGGCAACAAATTTTCCCTTTCAGTGACTGAGATGCCATTCAGGAGCCAGATGTGCTGAAGCAGCTGTGCATTTTTTCCTTCACTGAGTTCTCTCACCTGGGAGCAAAAGGGATAATTTCTGTCATGTCTAATCTGTGGCCTATTAATGCTGTTCTTTGGTGTTGGCAGAAACAATCTATGTCACATACTGCAGCTGGATGCCTTAGATTGTACTTGGCAGTTTTTTCAACAATAGAGGAATCACAGTCTCCAAAGATCACGACAGGATGAAACAGCAAGAATGCAAAAAAAGAGGGCTTAGATCAAATCAATGCAGTGGTCTCTTGGGCAGGAAAGAGGTGAGCAAACAACTGTGAGACGGTAAAAGTACTGAGTTCCTTTGAGCTTTGGGGTCTCCTTGACAGCTACTCTGACACTGTTCAGGGTACACCTGCACACTGGATTGTATTCCACAGCTCCAGGTTCTGCCAGGAGCCATGTGGGAGAGGTGGAACAGGGAAGTTTATGTGACATTCCAGGCTGACACCGAGCCTCATGCTGCCTTGCACCTCATTTGGAGGTGGTGGGAGGTCTGGGACACAAAGGTGCAAAGCAGCAGAACACAGCAGTTCCCTGCAGTTTTCCAACAGCTCCTCTCCTCCTCAGCACAGCAGATGGAAACAGAAATTATTTTAGGTACAACAGCAAATGAAGGAGTAGTCAAAACTCAAGACACACTACAAGTCCAACACAAAATCCAGAAAGCTGAGAAAAGGAGCAAGATCATACCAAGCATTACCAGATCTTCCCTGTCACACAGGGACCACTTTGCAATTAAAACAGAGCACCTGTCTTGGGTTCAGTGCAAGATGTATTCTATTCCCATCTATTGAAACCAGATGGGGAGGTGTTTTTTTTTCTTTATCTCTTCTATGACCCATTCCTCATAACTCCGGGGCAGGGGGGAAGGGGTGGGTATCTTCTATTCATGGGCAGCTGTTAAACCAGGTTTAACAGTGTTCTTTATCCCTTCCAGGACCCACCCTCCCTCCAGGGGATCTCTGCTGCTCAGGGGCCATCCAGGCTCACGGCATGCCTGAGAACATTACAGCATCCATGGGGAGAGGCTCCGCCCAGGGGGAGGAGCCCAGCATTCCCACCTGGAAAAAAGCTGTGATTCAGAACCCCGGCACAGCCTGTGTGCCCTGCATTGCCAGAGGGAGACCGGACCCATCCCAGCACCTCTGGGCCTTTCTGCAGGATCATCTCTGCTCCAACAGAGCCACGTCTGGCACTGCAGGAGGATTTATTTGGACTGTTCCCAACACCCTGACCAACAGGGTGTCAGGTTGTATTCTGACTCTGTCAGTGTTTTTTCCTTTGTTTTTTTTTTACTACTACTACATTGTTAATATTCCTAGTCAAGAACTGTTATTCCTATTTCCATATCTTTGCCTAAAAGTCCCTTAATTTCAAAACTATAATAATTCAGAGGGAGGGGGTTTACATTCTTCATTCCAAGGGAAGCTCTGGCTTTTTTCCCTAGCAGACACCTGTCTTTCCAAACTAAGACACAACACAACCTCTTAATGAAACATTTTATTTAAACCAATACAAGCACCATGCTTAGCAATAAAAGATTTGGTTTAAAGTAAACATGCAATGTGAAGTAGCAGAGACTAAACAGCAGATGGAAGTTGTACTGGTTACTGTTTTTTTCATGGAACTGCCAAATTGTCAAATCTGGCCATAAACCTCTCACACCTTTTAATATAATGAGTCTGAACCACAGAACAAACACATGAGTTTCACTGAGTCCCTTCTCATGTCCCATCGTGGCTCCATTCCACAGTCACTACATGTATGTATAAAAAAGATGTTCATGATGTTTGTTTTTGGAATGCACTGAAGTAAGAAATTGAATTCTCTTGCTTCTGCCTGTTTGAGTCAGACCCCTGCCATCGTTTCTGGACCAGCTATTTTACAGTTAAAAATACAAAAATGGAATCCAGGTACAAATGCAAAGATCCTCCTTTGGGGAAGTGAAAAAGGTGTCAACACCTGCATTATTGCCTCCTTTAATAGAACAGTATTCATGACACTAGAAATACACTGAATGCATCAAATACCAGCATTTACATTTTTTTGTTAAAAAAATTCAAAACACTCCAGGTCTGTTTCCTGGGCTGACATGCAAACTCATGCTTTAATTCAGCTTACCGTCAATGAGTAGGATTACAAAAGCTGTATCCCAGCCATCTAGTCAATATTTAAAGCAAATCTGATTAATTGTGGCAGAAGTCTCCCTTGGAGAGACCTTTAACTCCAGACCAAGGATTTTATGGCCAACTTACTAACTCCTGAAAAATAGGAGCTACCAATGGAAAATGCTGACTCTCAGACCTTTAGCTACAAAGGCACCCCGAGGTTAATTTATGTTGTCCTTTAGATGTCTCTTTAGAGGTCTGAAAATTCAAGAGAAATGTGTGATTAGAGATGGGCAACTCACCAGCAAAGCCTAGCAGGAACATACTGGCCTGAACATGGACTCATCTGCCTCCCACTGAGCCTAAGGGGGCAGCAGCACAGAACACACAGTTCTACAGATAAAGTGGGGAAAGCATGTTATGAAAACAAAGATTATTTGTACAGGAAAGACTTGAAAATAATGATGTCTTTGTTTAATCAAGTGCTAGCACTACCTGCATCTCAAGAGCCCAGGACAATTAGCAGCAGCCAGTTGTGTCAAAACACTGTATTAAGACCAAAGAGAATACAAACAAGGCTGGAACAGCAAACACCCTCTGCACACTTGTCCTCCCAGAATCTGCAGCTGCTTCCACAGCTCAGCCAGGGGAGGGAGGAACAGCTGCCAGGCAGGGCTGGCTGAAGAGTAATACTGGTGGGCTGAGCAGCATCAACAGCACCTTTCAGGGGAAACTGGGCTTTAACACTCTCATGAGGATCTGTGTGCTCCCTGCAGGGCTGCAGGGGCAGCACCCAAGGCAGAAAGTGCTTAAGTGAGGCACGAGAACATGTGAAGTGGAAGAACTCAGCTGAAGATCCAGCTGTAAGGAGCAATGTTTTCCTGGCAGAAGGTGGAGCGATCCAGAGATGAAAGGTCAAATTCGATCATTTCATGCAGCAGCTCCTCCCTTCCCTCCTGATACAGGCCTCTTGTACAATTATTTTAGTGCTCACCTGTGCAGGCAGCAGTTGGCTGGTGGCAGCCCACCAGTGTACAAAGTACAACAGACATGATTAATCCAGTTTTTCCCCACTGCAAATCAAGCTGAACATTCCAAGCAGCAGCTTCCCTCTTGCCCACACTGTACTTTGACATGCCTCACCTTTAGTACAATCCCAAAAAAAACTTCAAAAGAGATTCTTGCTGTTTCCAGACTGATGCTTGGAATGACACTATCCTTTAAGCCAAAGTCTTATTTATACAATGTTTGTCACAAAAGACATTGTTTTTATTGATCTGCAGTACAGAATGATCAAGCAACAGTTTCATAATCAACATTTTTTCACCCAGGGAAATGAAATTGTTTTTCCAGTTCAGTACATTAACAAAGAATTGTAATTACAAGCACTTCTTTCCCACACCAAAAGATCAATTTAATTGGATCATTCCAACATGTATTTGGGAAAGCTCCTCTCAAGTCAGATTTATATACAAATAAATGAGCAATAACATCAAACTAGGAAGAGATTTACCAACACTGAAGACCTTTGCAAATTAATTCCTTGTGATCTTGCAGGAATTACTGTTTCACCACTAACACAGCCTATGTTGACAAATGAAAAATAACCCCACTTTCAGCAAAGGTTTCACAGCATGAAATACTGGCCTCCAAATTTAACACTGCGTTCCTTCCCAGCGAGCAGATTGGTTAGGGCAGCTGTATTTTAAGGTATGTTATCAACAGGAAGCTGCTCTTTACACAGACATTTGTTCAGAAGCACAACAAACACTCACAAGCAAGATAAGGAGAGTGTCCCATGAGTGCTCCTCCTGCCACAGCATGGCCTGAACATGTCCCACATCAGACGACTACTCTATTTAATATAAAACAGACCTGTAAAAAGACTGGTCATTTATAAAAGTTAAATACTATTTTCACATTAGATTTGCTGTTTCAAAGAGATGAACCATTAAGTAGATGAAAATCAAATGATCACTTATGCAAAAGCTTCATCTGGAATGTAATTTTGACCAAAAAGCCATTAAGAAAGTTAGAGGTTGTAATTAAAGTACTCAAAAGCTAGGTGTGGCCAACTTTGATAACAAAAGAGATATAAATTGTTCATTATCATGAAAAGCTTTAACCTCCTGACTCCTACAAATGGAGCACATGATTGGAATTTCAAAGAAAATGAGGTTGGCTTTTTGTTTTAACAGATGTCAACTGCAGCATGAGGCACTAGGAACAAATAATACTTGGAACCTTTAACAAAGTTGTTACCAAATTTGTAAGAAGTGGCAGTGTAAAATTCTCAAGTCCTTTTAAAGCTAACAAATGAAAGGCACACAGTATCACCAGGTGTTCAGATAACAAGAAATGAGCAGAGGTAAACTTCTCAACAGTGTCAGAACAGAGATGCAAGAAGAAATCTGGTACAAGAGGAACCAGAGTTGTAGTGCAGCCCTTAATTATCAGCTAGTTCCTGTGAGACTGTATTAGCATAGAACTGGACAGTCAAAGCTTTGCCCTGAAATTCAGAAAGATTGACTCAGGCAACTGAGGAATTACTGGAATGACAAAAATTAGTTCCAAGAATTTGAGACAGTTCACATGGACTCGATGGAAAGATAAATGGATGGATTTGCTGTACAAAGGATTTTGACTTAATACCAAACAAATGCTTCCAGGGAGTAGTTTTCAAAACTGACAAGACATTAAGTCAAAAAATCTGGTAAGTGACAGTATGTGGTGACAGTTCTAAATGAATTCTAACTTTATAACTGAAATATGGTTGATTATATAATTATCTTAATTATGTAACCTGACCAGTAAGGCCCGTTGGAGAGCAGACCCCAGTCATTGGGGATTTGGGCTGCTGTTGGCTGGCTGGCCTGGTGGCAAGTGGCTCGGCCAACAGGCACTAACCGCACGTGTGCTCTGATCTGCACGAGAACAGGGCCCGGCAAAGTTGGCTTTTGCCGCACGGTCTTCGAGCATGTGGCGCTTCCCGGCCTTGAAGACATCATGTGCGACGTCTGGTGACCACCAACATGATACCACACGCCACTGCAGACATTGCAGGGAGGCAGAAGGCAGTGGGAATTGCTGCCTGCAGCGTGTAAGGCTGCAGAGAGCAGCAGGGATAGCCATGGGGCAGCAGGAATTGCTGCCTGCAGCGTGTAAGGCTGCAGAGAGCAGTGGGGATAGCCATGGGGCAGCAGGAATTGCTGCCTGCAGCGTGTAAGGCTGCAGAGAGCAGTGGGGATAGCCATGGGGCAGCAGGAATTGCTGCCAGCAGCCGGTAGGGCTGCGAAGAAGGGTAGAAAAAGCTGTGGAATCCTGGCAGAGCAGGAGATATAGCTGAGGAAGGCGGTGGAGAAAGCTGTGTGGGTCCAGACACCCCCTTTTATGGGAGTAGAAGACACTGTTGGGAAAGAAAAATATGGGAGTGTGGGCCTCAGTACACACAGACCCTGTTACGGTGGTATGGATTCCTATTTTAAAGAAACATGGGATAAGATACAATGAGCAGGTTTTACTGGCTAACATGGTCCAAGAAACACAGACTTGTATGGAACTGAAGGAACCACTCTAGATTTAAAAACATGGGAGCGGGTTGGCAGGTTTATAATTGAAGAAGCCTCCCTCGGAGATCAGGCAGCCATCAATGTGATAGAACCCTGAAGGCTTTTAGTGGACTTGTTAAGGCAGTTAAAGAGCGAGCAAGAGTGAGAACGGTGGTAGAGACACTGCAGGCGCCGCCAACTGAGACCGGCAGTGAGGAGAGTGCACCGGGAGGCGTGGACACTGGAATGGGCGTGCAAGAGAGAGGGACAGGCAAAGCTGCCACACAAAATCGTGCTGCTGCTCCGTGCTGAGACTTCTCCCCCGACCAGCATCCCCCTCTTCCAGGGCGCATCCTGCAGCTGAGCACAGCAGCACTGCCAGCCCGTGCTGGGACACAGACAGCAGAACGTGCTGATCACGCCAAAACCGCACCCGGCCACTGCAAAGCCCTACCTGGCCTCTGTGAAGCAGTGCCTGGCTGCTGCTGCAGAGAGGCGTCGAGGGCGCCTGCGCAGCCATCCCAACAGCACGCGCGGGAGTCGCGTGTGTCCTGTGTCACCACAAACACACTCCGACTGCCTTGTCCCAGAGCTGACTGGCTAGACTGCCAGACTGCACCTACAAGGCTGCCTCCATTGGTGTCTTGGATTTCAATGCAAGAGGAAACCAGCAGTGTGTATTCTATTCCCATCTGTTGAAACCAGTTGGGGAGGTGTTTTCCTCATCCCTTCTATGACCCATTCCACATAACTCCTGAGGGGAAGGGGTGGGCGTCTTCTGTTCATGGGCCAGCTGTTAAACCAGGTCTAACAGTGTTCTTTATCCCTTCCAGGACCCACCCTCCCTCCAGGGGATCTCTGCTGCTCAGGGGCCATCCAGGCTCACTGCATGCCTAAGAACATTACATCATCCATGGGGAGAGGCTCCGCCCAGGGGGAGGAGCCCAGCATTCCCACCTGGATAAAAGCTGGGATTCAGAACCCCAGCACAGCCTGTGTGCACTGCATTGCCAGAGGGAGACCGGACCCATCTCAGCACCACTGGACCTTCAGAGGAAACCTACACCCTTCTACAGGATCATCTCTGCTTCAATAGAACCACATCTGTCACTGCAGGAGGACTTGACTGGACTGCTCCCAACAGCCTGACCAACAGGGTGTCAGGTTGTATTCTGACTCTGTCAGTTTTTTTCTTTTTTTTTTGTTTGCTTTTTTTGGTACTACTACATTTTTACTTTTGATATTCCTAGTTAAGAACTGTTATTCCTATTTCCATATCTTTGCCTGAAAGCCCCTTAATTTCAAAATTATAATAATTCAGAGGGAGGGGGTTTACATTCTCCATTCCAAGGGGAGCTCCAGCTTTTCCTGGCAGAAACCTGTCTTTCCAAACTAAGACAATTGGCCGTATCTGCCCCGTTGCTGCCACTGGTGGGCAGACCCTGGGGACACATCGCGTGGAAGTCAAGCTTTGTGTCAAACCCAGAAGCAACGGGGATTGGGAGAAGCCACAGCAATGTCAGAACGGAAAGTGCTGAACAAATATTACCCCCGGACTTTGATCCAAAGAAGATCCCAAAGCTCAAGCTCCCAAAGGACCAGCAGTACGTGGTGAGACTCATGGCCCCCTTCAACATGAGGTGCAAGACGTGTGAGGAGTATATTTACAAAGGCAAGAAGTTCAATGCCCGCAAGGAGACAGTGTAGAATGAGGTCTACCTGGGGCTGCCCATCTTCCGCTTCTACATCAAGTGCACGCGCTGCCTGGCTGAGATCACCTTCAAGACAGATCCCAAGAATACCAATTACACCATGGAGCACGGCGCCACGAGGAACTTCCAGGCAGAGAAGCTCCTGGAGGAGGAGCAGAAGAGACTGCAGAAGGAGAGGGAAGAGGAAGAGCTCAACAATCCCATGAAGGTCCTGGAGAACCGAACCAAGGACTCCAAGCTGGAGATGGAGGTCCTGGAGATCCTGCAGAAGCTGAAGGAGCTCAACCAACGCCAGGCCAGTGTGGATTTTGAGGCCATGCTGAAGGTGTACAAGGACCTGGAGGAGGAGCAGAGGCGCAAAGAGCAGGAGGAAGATGAGCAGGAGATGAAGGCCATGCTGGAACAGGCCCAGAAGTGCTGGCTCCTGGCAGATTCTGATGCCGATGAGGAAGCGGCAAAACCCTGCCCGAATCCCACGGCCCAGACAAAACCCACAGACATCCTGCAGGAGGGCCCCCAGCCTCAGAGCAAGAAGCCGAGGACAGAGAGCTGGGAGCAGAGTGTGGGCAAGCTCAGCACCAAGGCCCAGCTGGCCGCCCGCAGAAAGCAGAAGCTGGATCCTGCCCTGGAGAACGGGATGGATACCCAAGGCACCGCGACCAACAGCGGCTCGCTTCCAGCAGCCGCAGCAGCCATGTCCTCACTGGGTTTGTTGGGAGCCTACTCAGACAGCGAGGACAGCGCCAGCGACTGAGGAAAAAAAGCGGGGCAGGGAGGGAGCAGGGGCTGTCCCAGCCCCCTGCTGCTCCTGGAGCCCCTCATAGAGCTGGAAGCACAACCAGGCGCCTAGGGGATCATTGGGAAAACAAAAAGCAACAACAGTACATAAATTCTGCATATAAATGGCTACTGTGTGTCATAAGGATGCATTTGTAGCTCAGAAAAAGTTAGCGTCAGCTTCCAAATGATGTTTGTACACGGTTATAAATCCAGAACTGAACTATTTTAGTTACAGAAATATTAGTCACAGGAGTGCAAAAGGAGTTCCTGCAGAGAAGTATTCCCTTTTAGCAGGTACAAATAAGGAAACACCTGCAAAGATTTGTTACTTCAAGAAGACAGACCTGCATTCTTTGCACAAACTCTGCACAAGAGAGATACTGCAGGAGACAGCTGTGAAAACAGTGCATTGCTTGGATATAAGTATTCATGTCTGGTTCCAGTATCACCAGGATGATACATAAATACTTAGAACAGAGGTTTTCCTTAGTGGAAGAAGCCCAGTTTCTCACGCAGCCATTCTTCAGTTAGGTCTTCTGTATTTCTGATTTCGAATACCTAAACAAAATGGCATTGCATCAATTCCTATGGGATGGGACTGGAAAGGGACAAGCACACAATGCAAGCAGCACCTTTTCACACATGCTGTCTGAGCTGCAATAAACCACTCACCAACCTACAATTTTCAGGTGCTTTCTTGAAAGCATCAGATCAGAGGAAAATACACAAGATTAAGTGGCAAAAAACATCACTAACATGAACAAGAATCTTGTAATTGCTGTTTCTAGGCTTCACTTGCGTTCCTTAAGAATATGAGAAAAGCACAGTACTACATTTTAAAATAACCCTGAAGTGGCCCCATCTCACATGCATTATCTCAGCAAGATGGTATTTTGAAGAATACTAATTAATTTAATATCTGGGTTGATTTAAGCCCAAAGTTCAGCAATTTTGCTCAGTACAACACACAGTTATTTTTTCTTTGAACTGAAATAAACTCAATGTCGCCCTGATTTTTTCAGCTTCTCTTCTGTTCACAGCTTTCATGGGTTTGGGCTGTTTCTCACACTTGGGTGATGTAAACACAGCCAATGTTTTCATAAATTCAAGCAAAGTTTTTATTCTTGTTTTTAGAGATATGGACAGCTGATGGACAGTTGTCTTGACTAATAGGATGGGGAGAGGTGTCAGCCTTCTCCCCCAATCCCTGGCCTTTGTAGAAATGCTATAAATGGAGTCAGATATTTTTAAATAAATAGTTATTTCATGCCTTCTCACTAAAGTGTGCGTGTGCCTGTGTGACGAACAGCGTCAACTCATGACATCTAGTAGCATATTATTTTACCTGCAAAATATCTCAAAATAGAAAACTTGGGGAAAAAAAATCCAGCAAAATCCTAGAAGCATAGAATGGTTTGAGTTGCAAGGGACCTTAAAGACCTTGCCACAGGCAAGGACACTTTCCAGTATCCTAGGTTGCTCCAAGCCCTGTCCAACCTGGCCTTGCACATTTCCAGGGATGGGGAAGCCACAGCTTTTCTGGACAAAACCCCCAAAACAACCTAAAAACTACTAACCCAAAGCTTTGTGAAATCTTTAATGAACCTTTAATGCAGCACTGAAGCAGAAAACAAGGTCCAAAACACCATATACTCTTTACATTCCACATAGGCAAGTAACTAGTTAGGGTTTGAGGGGTTTTTTAACAGCCTGAAGAGAAACTATGTTAATTATGCATTGATTACTGGAGTCTATGAGATGACCAAAGACAAAAGTCAGGTAATTTTACAAATATACAGGCCTTAAAAATAGAGAAACATTATAAATCAGTGTTACAGAACAGCTTAACCGGAGCCAAGCTAATATGTAAGTCACAAGAGACTGATGAGAGAACTCAGCTGAGTCACGAGTAAAGATCACACCAGGAGGAAGTCACAGCATGAGTTAAAATGAAACACAGCTCAGCCTGTGGCAAGAATAAAGTACATTTGAAGAGCAAGCAGGCAATCCCAACTGGAGACAGCCTGTGTTCTCAGGCTTCAGGAGGAAGATGAATGATCATGAACCTCTATACCCAGTCCTGGGCTTGCATTCAAAAGCCATTCAGGCTGAATTTCTCCTATTTCAGAAGTGATAGGAACTCCAACTGAGCTACTTCCCAGGCTTTCACCTTCTTATCACCAACCCTTTCTTCTTGCTTACTGAAAACTCTCTTCCTCCTTTCTATCACGATTATCAGCCCTCCAAGGTGCAGATTCAACAGATCTAAAGATTTCTTGGGGATGTGCTGATTGTTTCAGCCATCTTCTGCTGCCTTCCTATTGAGTCCTGTCAACTTGAGGTCTAATTTATAACAGAGGTGTTTTTCCTTACAAAAGAAAAGGCAGCTGGAAGAGGCAGAAGTTGGATAGAGCTTGGAGCAACCTGGTCTAGTGGGAGGTGTTTGACCAAATGAACATTAAGGTCCCTTCCAACCCAAGCCCTTCTATGATTCATAGTTCTCTTACTGACCAACAGACATTTTTACTGGCATATTAAAGGACTCAGCAGGATAAGGAAGACCTAAAGGGAACAGCGCTGCTGGAAGTTCTGCAGTCATTTCACATGGTACAAAAAACCTGAAGCAGCTACTGACTCTATTAAGCTTTACTGCTTGAGGCAAAAAGGAGTCTAGGTGCCAATTAGGCAAAGATTTCAAAGATCTCCAAAATGAAAACCAGGTGACACTTCTTTTCTAAAATATACACACAGCCAGGCCTAGTGAATGCAGTGACTTCTTCTGGTGTCAGTACAGGAAGAACCTAACACAGGAAGAAATTGTTCATCACTTGGCACATGTTACTTACTCTGCAGGCTGTTCTGCAAGCATCTAGCCCCAGGAACCAACTGAGGCTTCAGTCTATTCTTCCCATCAGTAAATTCCTCCCCCACAGCAAAATGTCCATCCTACTGAGGGATATTTTTGTTTTAGAGAACACTGTTCCTCCTGGTGTTTTAGGCTACAGAAATCTCCACACATACTCCTTCGGTCTTCCTAAACCAGACTCTGTTCACTGTAATCACAAACTCTCACAAAACCATTCTTGCCAAAGGTTCAAGAGAGACACAAAACAACAACCTGCAATGAAAGGGGAGAGAGTTATTTCAAAAGCCAGTTGTACCTTAGTGAGCTCAGCTGTCTGTACAAGCTTATTCTTGCTTCCAGCATACATCATCTGCTGCTCAGGCTTACATCCTGTAGTTATGAGAGGGGAAAAAAAAGAGTTTGTTTTGTTATTTTGAAAGCAACACTTCAAAAATAAGGTTGGGGTTTTTTTTAAGAATTCAAACTGAAAGTTAAAGACATTCACAGAAAGAGTCTCAGGTAACTACAGAAGAATATGCTCAGTAGTTGCTCAACTTTTATACACCTAGTTACTCTAGCTCTGAGAAATGAAGGGTAAAACACTGCAATCAGTTTCTCTTCTTCCAGGGGATAACAAGGATATTCCGTTAAGATACTAGCAAGATACACTACTACAATACAGAACACAGATGGAAGCCCAGGAGCAATTGAGCGCTGTACGCCCAAACCAAGACCCAGGTTATTTGACTTCTATTAAAATTACATAGTGCCCTGTCCAGGTAAGTTGATGTTGAGGGCTGCTGTGACACAAGCAGAGGATGCTCTATACTGCTCTCTGCAAACTTGGGATGATCCAGGATTAGAGTCTTCTGGAACAGTCTGTTCCCCCAGCACTTTCAATGGTCAGATCTGGGTTAGGGAGCCCCCTTTTCCTCCTTTTCACCCAATGGCTGTGAAAAGCCCTTTAGACTGTCCCCTCACAGCACCCTCTACTGCTGCCCCCGAAAAGTCTCCTCTCAAATCCCATCCTAACTCTCTTAAGAGTCCCGTTCCTCTCATGGGTAGAACGAAAGGAATAGGATTCTAAGATCCGCAGAAAGAAACGTGTTCCCTTCTCCTTCTGAGATGAGAGGAATTTCTCCCTCCCAGTCACTAATGTCTGAATAGCAAGAGATAGGTAAACAGAATCACTCAGGAGTAGAGTAGTGTCTTCCAGCCCTCTCTCCACTCACTTCCTGAGCCTTACGGGGTCATGTTTTAAGGATTCCCCAAGATCAGAGGAGTGAATCGGTTATATTAGGTTAAACCTCCATGAGCAGACACAGAGTGCTCCAGGCCCTGCCCTTCAGAGGAGGGTTGCTGAGCACACTGAGAACAGGCACATTTAGGCAGACACACCTTTTTGCCAGCTAAGCAGGAAAACAACACTCCAGTTCAGCCTTCAGAAGAGAGAATCTCTTCTATCATACATCTCAAGTGCCCTAAATGTGAACCTCAAAGGCAGGAAAACCTCCTTGAAAGCACTGTTTTATCTTCCCTGGAAGAGAATATTCCTAAATTTACAACACACAGTAGCTACCAATCACAAAGTTCACTCACCAACTGGACTGGAGAAGATAAAGCACAATGGATAGGAAACTCTTCCATCTTCATGCTGGTACTTGTAACTATACACAATAAATGTTTTTTCTGAGGTTAAAGAAACTAAGAAATCAATTTATAATCCTCAGTTATAAGAGTTGGATGCAGGCACGAGTCAGTGTTGCATTTTAGATGATGTTTTAATTTGGCAATAATAACCTCACTGTTCTGTTTTCACTTCCACCTCTGACTTTCAGAACTGGCCCTGCCTCAGTGTGAGGGCTGTCTCTGTAGTAATGTTTCACATCAGAGCTAAAAATCACCCTCTCATCACAAAATATTCCTCTTCCAACTTTGTAAAAAGACTTCCTACACCCACCAGTGTGGTTTTGGCTTAATGGAAGCCAAATTCTTTCTTTGCTGACCAAGAACTTCTTTGTTTCAGGTGTTTTGCTGAATTTGAACCACAGTTTTAGCCAGGATTTCTGTTTTCCAGCCACCTACTGCACTGTGGGCATAAAAGAGAAGACTCAGAAGAGTGCAGGGAATGGTGCCAGCCAGCTCTTGAGGCTCATAGGGCAGGTATTTTCTTCACATGTAACTTAAGTACCCCTTTTATTTCATTAATTAAAGAGTCATTTACTTGACCCTCTTTTGTTCCGGTTTTTCAAAACAAGGATTCCTCCCTGGATCACATGCCCACAACAATCCCACAGAATCAGTAACTGCAGCAAAACAACAACAGCCACATCCTGAGAAAGTACCAAAACAGATCCAGAGTTACACGGGCAGATTCCTGTATTTAGAAGCAGCCACCAACTCGTACGTTTTACTCATTCTTTACATTACCAGCAGCATGGCTTTGCTTTACTTCCCCAAACATTATATAGTCTAAAAGGGAATAAAATGTCAGGAAAGGCTTAAATGAGTCATTGTTGCAACAAGTGGTACAACAGTTCCACTGTGCAGCTTGAGAACTGATTCCTGGGTAATTTCACAAAAAAAGGATCAGCAGGATCACACTACAGCAATCACTGGCCTAAAAAGGTGAAGTCCAACATTTTGAACAGCTTCCAGGAGTGAGTAAGTCCAAATGGCAGCAGCATAGGAAGGATATCGAGGTTGTCTCTCGGGCAGCTCATCCTTTAGCTCATCGGGAGAAATACCCTGGTGACATTAAACACAAGCAGTATTTGAGCAAGTATCTCTCACTGGAAGGTTAAAGCAGGGTAATGGGCAGTGAAACACCTGTAAGGCAGATGTTGATCTACAGGTGAACTGATAAGGGCCTCCCAAATTACTACAGCACTTTAGAAAGACTTGTTTGCCAATAGACTCCAATGACTAAACACAGAAATAATGTTAGCAGGAATAATCATCCCTATTTTAGGCATAATGAGTTTATCAAACATTTCTGGCTCTAGTTGGCTATGCTGGCAGCTACCATGCTTAGCCAACCCTAGTACTAAACAGAAATAAGCAAGCACACACCACAAAGTCACCTAAAATCAGCTACATAAATCAAAAGTTGGAAAAACTCAGTCCTTCCTCCTTCAGAGTCCCCACTACATTTAAGTGTTACATTAACATCCAAATTCTAGGGAACAAGAGCTGTGGCTAATGCTCAAATCCTTGGGAAGGATATAATTTTGCCCTATGGACCATTAAGAAACACCACACACTGGGCTGACCTTATTATGCCACCCATCAAATTTAGAGTCTGCAGGGGATTAGCAATCCTGCTTCTAATTGATGGCAGAGCAGCTCAGAGGCAAATGTGCAGATCTACGTGAAAACACAGCAGAAATCTCTTCAAAAAGTCAGCAGGTGCCAAAAACGCTTTTTACATCGTTAAAACAGCTTTAAAATAACTTTTTTTTTTGGGTGCAATTAATTAGTCAACTCAATTGCTTCTGCATAGTTTCACTATTAATGGTGCTGTGCTTTACATGCAGAGTGACCATGCATTTAAATAAGCTCATGACCCAAATTAGATTAAGAGTTTGATAACAATTTGAAACTAAGGCAGTACCTTAGAGACAACAATATATTGCAGGTTGAAGATACTCTTATTTACAATTCATTTAACAAACCTCATGCTCCTCATCCAGCACCACCAACTGCTTATCCTTGTCGATTTTCACTATAAATCAAAATAAAACACAGATCAATGTTTTTTTCAATCGATTTATACAATGGATGCATGAAGCTTTTTAGCACTCAACAATTACACTCCCTGTGATTCTGTTTTTCTTCTTCAGTGTATCCCATGACTTCCCAAAATCATTTTACAAACTGTGGTAGACTCTGAGCCGTAATTAAATATAAATACTCTGCTAAGAGCAGATGGAGACTTGGATCCTAAGAACAGCACAGTTCTATTGTTAAAATTACAGGCAGAATTGGAAGTGCTGCAGCTCAGAGAACAAACACTCTCCTGGCTCATGTTGACCTGATACAGAAGCAACATTACACAGGGAAGAAAAGAGGAGAGAGGATTTTCTGACCATTATTGTCAGGTATCTTTGGAACTTACTTATAATGGCAGCATTGTTGGTCTCTTTGCGAAATCGGAATTTTCTCAGTTTCTCCACCAGGTCTTCGGCAACATCACAAACCACCAGAGATTCACTCTGCAGGAAGGAAATGGCAGAGGGGAGGGAGAGATAAATCCTTCTAGAAAGTGAAACAGACAGTAAAATCCCCGTGTCACACATATCTGTGCATAAACCCTACTGAAGACAGCCTGCGTGCAGCTTGTCCAAAGCTTCAGAGCATCACATAATCCTGAAAAAACATGGGTGAAAGCAAATTGTTCTTCTTTTTAAAAAAAACACATTAACAGGACATTTATCCATTTTAATTTCCCGATTCAAAGCCACACAGTTAACTAGGAGTATGCCATTAACTAATCTTGAAGTGGGATTATTCTCAGATCTCTTAGAAGCAAACTTCACACTTCAGAAGTAGATTTCACACTTCTACACTCAAAAAGTAAATTTTACACTTTGTTTTCCAAGCCCTGAAATAAGGGAGTCCCTAAGAGTGGCAGCAAATGGGATCAAGTAATTTAAGCATTTAAGACAGTAAGAGCTACGATAAGTTTTTAAGAACAACATTATTCTTGTTCATTTTTACCAACAAAAATAATTATTGGACTTCTGAGATTCACACACACAGAGTTTCGGACATTTTAACCCCAAAACATGCAGCCATATCCCCCTGTGCACACCAAGCTCTCAGCAGAGATGCTCAGACAACAAATCAGTCATCACACTGAAGATGAGGAAGGAAATTATTGTTTCACAAGCAGCCATGCAGGTTGTCTTCCCTTACACATGCAATTTCTGAACTGTACCAAGCCAACCACTGCCATTTCCTGAGCAACATTTTATTTACACAACCTCCATCACCAAGGGGTTCATGCCAGCTTGATAAAGAAGTCACTTAAAATCTGCAGCTTATACTGTATTTGTGAACTCCCAGGCATCAAGAACTTTGTACCAAAGTAACTGCATTTCAAGGTTTCCTTAAAAAAAAATACTCAGAGAAAAAAACTGTGCAAGATTACTAATCAAAAGGTCTAATAAAGAGTTCTTGCACTAAGACAAATAACATGTTTTACACCAGAATGTCATTATTTAAGCTCTCAGTTCTGTCTCCTTGTGTTCAACATTTTGAGATTTCCCCCAAAAAGCAGACGGGTGGCTCTGCTTCCCCACTTCCAATACCCCACGTCTGTTGTTGCGCCTGTAGAGATTTCCACCTTGACCAAATCCCGGCACAAAGTCTGGTCCCTCTGCTTCCTCTGGCCAGCTGGAGAGGAAATCAGGCTCTGCTGTGAGAGCACAGCTCAGGCACTGCCTGTACAGCCTCTCTGATTTTGCTTGTTTCCCCTAAATGTCAAAGATTGCCCTTGGCTCCCTCTGAGCAGCGAGTGGGTCCCTCTGACCCAAACAGGTTGAACACGATGATCTCAGAAGTCTTTTCCAACCTAACTCATGCGAGATTCTGTGAAATATCCCTAGTACCCACTCTCACTCATTCAGGATAAAAACCCTAAAGAATATTTAAAAACACAACAGAATTCAGGGCTGCATTTCATACTTGAAATTGTATTTCATATAAAATGTCACTAATACCCACTCTCACTAACCCAGGAGATCTTAATTAAAAGGAGGAGCCAACAGGATTCAGGGCTGCATTTCAAAGCTGAGGTTGTATTTTATATGAAATGCTCCTTTTGTGAAGGAACCGTTTCTCCCAATCCTCTGGGCTCACCAGCTTCTCTCAGCAGACAAGCCACGCTCTTGCTCACACCTGTGCAGCCGCACAAGCACAAATCCCTGAGGGAATCTGAAGGAAACCACTCGGTAACATCAGATTCAGACTGTTTATCGAGGCTAAGCCGGCTCACCAACGCCTGGCTTAACAAAAACTCAAGAAAGCCAAGGCAGGATTGCTGCACAGACACGGACACACCTGCCAACACCACCGAGGGGGATGCTGCTGCTCCCTGGACCCTCCTGTGCAGATCCCCCTCAGGACACCCACTCCCCTCACCATCAGGCTGACAGGTAAACATGAATTTCCCAAAGTGCCCCAAGAACGACCCTCACTAGAGAGGCACACAGCAAAACAGCCCAAGATTTGATCAAATTTGCTTTGCAACTGCCGCTTCCACAGGAGGGTCCACCTCTCCAAACCTTTACTAAAAGCAGCGTGACTCTTCCCTTTTCCACAACCGTTTCTTAACCCGTTAGCCAATATTAATACGAAGTACCCCACAGCATCCATCCACCAGTCCTTGTTTCTCTTGGTCTGTGCCAACCTGCAATCACAGCCCGAGTCCAAATTCACCACTCGGGTGAATAAGTTCAAGGAGCAACCATCAGACATTCTTCGGTGAATTAGCTCGAAACATTACAAGACAACCAACAACCGGGCGCGATCAAGCCATCAGTCGTCTCCCAGCCACACAACCAGCTCCTCAGAGGTCAGATCACGCGCTCTCCTGCTGATTATTCTATCATTTCCCTATCGAATCTTTCTGAACCAGCTAACCATGCGTTATCCCAGCGGGGTGAGCCCCCCCCCGCTCCCCTCCCGATCCCGCCGGGTCCCCCCTGAGGGAGCGGCGCGCGCTCCCGCCTCACCATCTTGGCGCGCGCACCAACCGCNGCGGGAAAACGCGAGATCACGTGATCCTCGGCGCCACGCCCCTTCCCCGTCGCCTGGCAGCCCCGGCCCCGCCCCCCTCCCGTTGCCGTGACAACTCGCGGGCTCGCCCTCAGGCGCCATTTCGCTCTGGGGATCCGGGGAAGCCGTGGTGCGCGGGACGGGCTCGGCTTCACCGCCCTCGATGTGCCTTCAAAAGGGCAAGGACTGAACGTTTAAGCCCTGGAATTGAAGCATGAGGCGATTCAGAAGTTGTACTGCTCGCGGTGCTTGCTTTGTGTGCAAGTGGAGTGTAGTTCTGGAAGCCACGCGGCGTCTCCAGCACGCAAGTCACAAATGGGAGCAGCCAGAGCTGGACTGCTCCATAATAGGGCCTTGGTGTGAGGCTCTCCTGATGCTGGAGTGAATATTTCGCCTTTTCCGGGCTGCTCACAATTTTAGGGGCTGCTAAAACAGAAAAATGTGCTTTCAGGGATTCCACAACAGATAAAAGAACTTAATTGTTTTCTTTCACTCAGCATGCAGCCTTCGTGTCTCAAATGCAACTTCTAGCGAGTTATGCTAATGATTTGAACACCAAATTTATAAGATAAAATGCAGATTTTCACCAAGGGCTTCAGCGAACACCACAGAAATACAAGATTGCTGAAGCCTCACACAAAATCACAGAATGTCCTAAGGTAGAAGGGACCCACCTCATGGGGATCATCGAGCCCAATTCCTGGCCCTGCAGAGGAAAACCCCAAAAATCTCACACCTGTGCCTGAGAGCTCATTGAGATCTGTCAGCCTTGGAGCCGTGACCGTTCCCTCAGGTGCCTGTTCAAGTGCTTGACCATCCTCTGGGGGAAGAACCTTTTCCTAATAATGTGATAATCCCACCTAATCACAGAATCGCAATCTGGTTTGGCTTGGAATGCACCCCAAAGATTATCCAGTTCTTACCCCACTGCTGTGGGTTGGAACACCTTCCACTAGACCAGGATGCTCTAAATCCTGCCTGACAAGTGGCCTTGAACACTTGTACCGGATGGGGCAGGCACAGATTTTCAGGGCAGCCTGTGCCAGGGCCTCACAGCCCTCACAGACAACAATTCCTTGCCAATATCCCATCTCACCCCCATTGCAACGCAAGGAGGAAGCAAAGCACAGCCATGTGCTGCCAGGTGGGCAGCTTTGGCTCACCTCACAGCCGCTGCCACTGCAGCTGTGACTGGCAGCTGCTGGGGACAAAGCTGAGGCACACTGAGCTCTCCAGCCTCCGGCAGGGTGGCGAAGCTGAATCCTGCCCCAAATGCCACCAGCGTGGCTCCAAGAGCTCTCTGTGCAAGCGCACAACAGCAACAGCCCTTCTGGTGCCCTACAGAACTTGAAAGGGCACCTGGAGCCCAAGCACTCTGCCAGGAGCCAGCGCCTCTGCCGAGAGCCCAGGAGTGACAAGGGCCAATCTCCTCCAGAGGCATAAAGGCTCTGCCTCGGGACAGGGCTCTGGGAGCAGGGCCAGCAGGACCAGGGGACAGGGGACTGGAATCACAGCCAGGCTGCCCTGGGACAGGCCCAACAGGCAAACAGGACATGGGGCAGGCAGGAGTCCCCATCCTCTCTGTGCCTACCTGAACACAGGGATGTAAGGGACAGGGAGAATGAAGGGAGCAAAAAAACTGCCTTTGAGGCGCCAATCGGGACCTGTCAACACCATCGGACGACAGCCGGTCGGTTCAGGTGGCCACCCCCCAGCAATCTTTTGTTAACCAATGCAATCAGGTGAAGAAGATTTGTAAGTTGGAACTTTAATCGATTTTCCTGCTTTTGTTTTATGTTTTATTGCTGCGGAGGGAAAGGAACACAAGATGGGGAACAAACTGAGCCATCCATTGCTCACCCCATCAGAACAGGAATGTTATATCCAAGTTACAGATATCCTTGTTGGGGCAAAAATCAAGTTTAGTAGAGGGCTTTTGAAAAGGTTCATTCATTGGGCTTTTAAGTACTTTTACTGATACAACTAAGTTCCATTCATTTTGACATTCTTTTGTATCGGATTGGGACACAGTTGAATTTTATTCAGTTGAAAGGGGACCTTTCTGTTGCCAAGTTTTTTCCTTTATTTCAGTTAATAATAAAAGCCTTAAATGAGGGAAGCAGTTCTGGAAAAATGAGGAGGATTGCTTGAGAAATGTTGGGAAACCCTAGTTGAAACCCCCTTCCCCTTTTCCCTCACCCTGTGCCCCCAAACCCTCTTCCCTATTTGAGGGTGGGTCGGCGGGCATTTCCCGCAACCTCGCATTGTATTGCCAACATCTCCCGGATGGGGTTTCTCAATTTCTGGGACTACCACCGCTGGGAGATCCAAGACTCCAGGCCAGGTAACATCCTTGGATACTGGCTCAGGTAAAGGACTTGGAAATGCAAGCACTGTTTACGGTAGTGAATATGGGAAATCTAACCCAAACATATTCAAAATCAGACCAGGAGTCAAAGAACCATACTTACAGTTCATAGAAAGATTACAAGATTCTATGGAAAAACAAGTTGTTACTATTGAAGCCAGAAATCATTCAATTTTACAATTAGCAAGGGACGATGCCAATGAAGACCGTCGAAAAATTACAGAATTGCTACCAAATAAGAGTCCATCACTACATACGATAACACATATGTAACACATCACTACATATGATACACGTAGTTTGTTTCGGTGGTGGCGCATCCACATATGATAGATGCTTGCGCTAAGGTTGGTTCTAATTCCCAGAACATGACCTTATTAGCAGACCCCATAGCAGCTGCTGTAAGACTATCACCTCATTGTCACAGATGCAGACAACAAAGCCATCTAAAAGTGAACTGTCCCCGCAAGGCCACTTTGGTGGGGACTTGCCAAGGACAGAGGAATATCATCATTAATTATAAGCCAATGTGGGAAACCTGGTCATATTGCCAAACAGTGCATATATAAAATCTATATGACCACGCAGTCTTTCAGGGAATCTTTTAAGGACCAGGGAAAGGAGAGATCCAGCGTGAAGGGGAGACGCATGAAGACACAAGCATCTCCTCACCTTCCTGTACAAGCTCATGTGACCAGATCACGGGAAGGACTAGAGGAGCTGCTGGAATGGATGTTTCCACCCTCATCTCAGTAACTATCAGCACCTTAAAGGTACATAGGATCCCTCTCGAGGCCCAGGGCCTATCAGGAGATGATTGAGTGCACTGTTAATTGGCAGGTCCAGTGTCACTCTACAAGGTATCTATGTGCACCCTTGTATTATTGACTCAGATTTTACTGACTAATATGTGCTGTGGTTTCTACCCCTGCTCTGCTTGGGACTATCCCTGCAAAGACCCAGATTGTCCAACTTACCCCTTTTAAGTCTTGTGTCCCTAAAACAGATCACAAGGTGCAAGGAGACCAAGGCTTCAGGTCTTTTGGAACCGGGTTGTTGATGATCAGAGGTCCAGCATGGTGTCTACCATTACAATATTTTGGGAAAAGCCTCCCAAATAAAAGTCAGTGGGATGATTGACACAGGAGCGCACGTCACCATCATCTCTGCCCCCATTTGGCCTTCATTGTGGCCCACTGGGCCTGTGGGACCCGCTGTTGCTGGCCTCGGGGGACCACACAGAGCTGTTTGAGTACCCAGCAAAATCCTGAGGGTGAGACAGCTACAATTCGACCTTACATCACTGCAGCACCATGCAACCTGTGGGGGAGGCATATTTTATCTGCTTGGGAAGTCCAGGTGGGGATGGATTTTTGACAGGGGCCACTGTTTTAAAGGGCATGAAATACCTCACACTACCCCTGAAATGGCTTACCACTCAGCCTGTGTGGGTACCACAGTGGCCCCTCGAGAAGGAAAAGCTACACACCGTTAGGTCTTTGGTACAAGAACAGCTGGCTCAAGGGCACATAGAACCATCCACAAGCCCTTGGAACACTCCAGTACTTGTTATAAAAGAGAAGTCTGGGAAATGGAGACTCTCCATGACCTGAGAAAGATCAACGCAGCCATGGAGAGCATCGGAGCTTTGAAGCCTCGTATGCCATCTCCTACAATGATTCCTGCATCTATATAAGATTTATATAAGAAACAGAGCACTCAAGAAAAGTCAGCTAATGTGCATGAACATTGCTGTGTATTGTTGCACTCCTGCCTCCAAAATCAAAGTGACAGTCTTGGAAGAGCTGGATCCAGAAATAATCAGTCAGGAAAAACTGAGCCACCTGCACCCACTCCACAGATAAAAAAAACCAGAGCAATACAAAAAGCACCTCTGGAGCTTTCATAGTTGATATTGTTGATTATAATCGTCAGGATTGATGATATTTGTTTCTCTGTGACAACAGCTTGGGAGGCTTCTGCCTGTCTAGTGAGAGGAGCCCCTGGAGGCCCCTTCCCTCCCAGAGGGGCTTCAATTGGTGGGTGCCATGGCTTTCATTGCTGGGCCCACTCAGAGCCCCTGAGCTGGGGTGGGGACGAAGGGCAGGGCTGGCCCGGCTGTGATGTCTGGCCCGTGTGACATCAGGGGAAGGTGTTCGCAATGGGGGCAGCTATAGAAGGCCCCCGCAGGTAATGCTGGCCCAACACAGCCTGGGCAAGCGGTGAGTGCACACGTGGCGGGGCTGGGCTGGGACACAAGCACTGCACCCCGGGCTGCATTGTCCCCCTGCACCCAGGGCCGG
>WBMY01002839.1:0-38721 GCA_013397315.1 Donacobius atricapilla
ACACCCTCACAGGAATGTCCCGTGGGTTTGGCCTTCCTAGGGTTGGGGGTGCCACACCTGGGTCAGTTTGTGTAAGGGAAGGATGAGTGTTCTCCGACTGCCCAGAGGTTACACCACACCCAAAACTCCCCTCCTGCCCCTTTCATTGCAGAGGGATTCTGTCAAACCTGGCCTCTGTGGACTGCAGCCTCCCAAACCCAGCCTGGGATGATTTTTTACTGGCTTTGGCTTTCTTGAGGATGTATTTCTTAACCTCAGCCTCGTTTTCTTCTCCCTAGACCTGCGATGATTGAGCAGTAGTGTCCCATTTATCTTACCCAGGTGGCCTTAAGTCACTGCCCAAAGTTCTGATCAGGCGCCCTCAGTGAGGGCTGGGCCTCAGTGCTTGTAGCTTCTTCAGACAGTTTGGCCGGAATGGACAAAACTTCTCAACAAATGTGGTGGGAGCAAGCAGTGAGGGGGAAGTTGCTGCCTTCCAGGAAGACTGGGCTGACTTCCATAGATTTGGCAGAGGAGCACTGAGCTTGTTAAGCCTTACAGGTGCTTCTTGTTGGGTTAGAAAGAGCAGCTCTCTTCTGCCATTGGAGCTTCTCAAAGGCATTTAGATCAGCTGTAATCCTCCCTAAACCTCTGCTGTTCCCACAGCTTGACCTCAGAAGAAATTCAGAGGGGCCAAGACAGCCTCAATTCTAATTTAGAAAAATGAAGTTGTATATTTTAATAACAAGCAACATAATTTTATGGAGGCTTTTCCCCCCTGTTTTAAAATGCAGAACTTAAAATAAAATCAATCCTGTTTTATATTTTATCTTTTAAGCTCCTTGGAGTGGGAAAAAAGTTTGCTCAGATTGTATTATTTCCTGCCAGGAAAGTGAGAAGTAGTTTTTGTTTTACATTTCCTCCTGCCATATATTTTCAAATGTGTGATGAAAGGTCTCTGGAGCCCAGATGGAGCTCCTGTGTGTCACACAGCCTGTAAGAAGGGACAATGACAGAAGCCAGAGCTCTCACTGATGCAGCTGCTGGGGACAGAGAAAATGTAACACGAAGTTCTTAGGTTGAGATAAGCTTTGTATCTGATTTATTCCTCATAAAGAATCCCATTGGTGACCCAGGATAATCCTTCAAACATAAAATTTTCATATCTGCAGGTTATTTTCTACCGCATATGTGGTAAATACATTTCATAAGAAATGAGTCCATCAGGTTAAAGCACCTTCATTTCCATCCCAAAGCTCTAATTCAGAAGGTGCTGCAGTTTTGTAAATGTTTCCACTAGGATCAAGATACTGGGATTTTAAGTAAATTTCTCTGTGGATGATTTTGACCTGCTGCTTTCTCCGATTTGGGGTAATAACTCCTCCAAAAAATGCCCTCTCCATTTCATCAGAAATAAAAAAGTTACTGCACCATCACTGGAATTTTAAATTATTGTTGCTTAGTATTTAGAGATGTTCACACCACTGTCATTGCATTATTCTTTGCCTTCAAAGTGCCTGAAAATTTGCAGATCACCACGTGGCGAGAACACTTGTTCTTTTTATTTCTATTCTTTACATCTGCTGCAAGGTCTCACCTTTTACAAGAGCTGAACAGTCTAACTTGTCTTTTCTTTTTCAGTTCCTCTAATTCTACTAGCTTTAAATTATAAATGAGGCTCTTTAGCCCTACCCTGTCTGAGGCTTAATCCCTTTTGTACGCAGGTGCTCAAGAAAGAGACGAGTGAAATCATGAAGAAGGAAGAGTCCTCTGTCTGTGGAGGGGATTTGCTCTGACCAGGGTGTGATCAGCAGGAGAGGCACCGGAGGGGTTCACATGACCTTTCACTTTGTGAACACAGGCCGGATCTGCAGGCATTATTCACCGTAATTCACAGTAAAATGTGCAGGAGGCTGTGCATGATCAGACCATTTCTGTTCTCAGCTGCTGGAGAGCAGGAGAATGAGTTCTGGTGCCAGCTATTCCAGATGCAGTTCACTAATGAAATAGTATTTCACGCTCATTTAAAAGGCAACACTAATTTAAAGTATTCCACTGGTGGGTGTTTATAAAGAGACAAACATGGTGGCTTGAAAGGTGGCAATTTGCCATTTTCCTGCAGCATCTTCTACCATAAATGAGATACTGGAGAGCTGAAGACTTTGCAGTGGGCTTCACCCAGCACAACCTGCTGTTTGCAACAGCAATCTACAGTAAGTGCTCAGAGAAATCCCAGCTGCCTGCATAAAATCTTTCCAACATTATCCTTAGGTATCACTAAAAGACAAGGAATAAAGAACAAGGACATTTTAGAACATTTAAATTAAGGTAATTATGGATCTTACTAATATCCCCTGTCAACCATGTGGAGAAGACCTGCTGTCTAAAGACAACTGTGAAGGTGTTTTTAGCATGTAGATGTGACTTCATGGTCACTTTAACTACACTGAGTAAACTGGAAGTCACCTTGTGAAGAGCTCTTTTACTTCTGAAACTGGTAGAAAGGATGGAGGAGAATGTTATGGTTTTTTTGTGGGGTTCAGTGCAGAGACAATAAAGTCCACCACTTTAAACTTCTTCAAGTGAAAATACATGAAGCCAAAGCAATAAACCAAGTAATTTGTAATTCAACCAATATTTATGTCACAACATAATTTTCATTTAATCTTATTCCAAACAGAGTTAGCAATACCAGACCCCCAAATATCAGAAAACAGAACACCCCTAATTAGGTGGTTGACAGGGTGAAAATCCCGTCATGGCATGAGTTTCTTCAGTTATTATTTTGGGTTATTTTGTTATTTTCCCTCCAAATTGTCTGGAGGTAAAGATGGGGAAACAATAGATTTGAGAAAACATTTTTTTCAGACCACCTGTGACTTAAATTAGTAATCTTGGTAATGTTATGTTACATCTTTCTGTGGTACCATTTACAATGTAAAATTCTTTTGTTCTCTTGAGAAAAAGCACACTCACTGGCTAGGTGTTTGTTTCTAGAGTGACACCACATACTCACTAAACGCTGATATTTATCTTCTGCTAATGGTCCAGATGTCTGCAAAAATCTGAATTTTGTGAGAGCTTTCAAATCTGTTGCGTTAGAGCTTAAGCATTTATATGTCTTTCCATTTTTGAGCACACACACTAATACTAAATCAATAAAAATATACCATCAAATATTCAAAAATACCTGTAAAACTAGTTCACATAAAATTTTCACCAAGATCATAGGGTGGTTTTATGTGTAAACTGTTCGCCTGAAAAGTGTTTCTTAAAAAATGCCCAGAAAATTTTTCAGGGGCAACCACCCGGTTCAGTACCAAAGATCTGCAAATAAATACCATTTCTACATTTGAGAAGACCCATAGATGTATTGTTGGTTTATTTGTGGAGTTCCACAAGCAAGATATAGCTTGATAGTGGATTTGACAGATAACTGTAGACAAAAAAAATGGGAAGACATTATATTTAATCACATATTTGAAAAATCCCTATTGCCATGCCCTTCTAAGTTCTGAATTCAGAATCTGAATAACATATACTTGATCAAAAAGAAAAAGATAGCAAAATGTCTTGCTCGAGTAGAAGAAAAATGGTAAAATAATTAGACATTGATAAATATTTTTATACATTCAGTGGCAAAGGTGTGTATTTTCAAAAATCCCCAAATAACAGGTAATTTGGGGTTTTTTTCACACAAATTGTTGCAAATGGCAGGGGGCTACAAAAGCCACAGTTTTGCATTTGAAGAGAAATGGTAGAACACTGCTTTTCAAAATTCTGTGATCCATAGGCATTTGGAGGAACAAGCATCTGATCCCAGCTCAATCAGATTTTTCATGGGATGCTTTTTTACAGACAGCCCTGATTTCCATTTTACTGCGAGCCAGCTCTGCAGGGGATCAGAGGTTCATGTGTACAGTAATCTGGATTCATGTGAGAAAAGACTTCTAAACAATGTGACTATTTTCAGTAGAAGTTAGGGGTCATCTTCCCTCACTGGTGCACTCAAAATGTTGATTGTGCTCCATAATGTGAAGCTGGCTTGGTTTTGGTTTGCTTTGCTCTCCCTTTATCTGTGCAGAGGGAGGTATTTTCAAATGTCCTGTGCTTGAATATGTTGTATCACACAAACCACTTTCTGGGGCGCTCTGCCACTAGTTCCACTAGAACTTGAAAACTTCTTGTTGAAATGTACCTTTAACTTGTCAAATTTTGTGTGCCAGAGCAAAAGCAAACAATGTAAATTTATGAGGATTGCCATTTTCAGCTCAAACCAAGATTTAAATTAATTTTGACCTAGACCAGAGAACTGATAACTATCCAGAATAAAAGTCATACTGAAAACGATATCATTTTTGTTATTAACCATGAATCTGAATTTGTTGGTAGGTCCGGCATATGCAACCCCACAAAAAATGCAAACTTGAGCTACATATTTCAGTCTCAAGTTCTTATTGGAGGTACATAATGGAATAAACCTCCGAAACCAGAGTGAAATGGCAGCCCATTCACAGAAAGCACTCCATCCTCAGACCTCATGCATCTGCTCACATACAACCTTTTTCTTTCCTTTTGGTTTTTAAATTTTGTATGAATTTGGGTCGGTTGGATACAGCCTGTAAAAGATTTTAAATCACAAACCTTGTCTGATTCACCTGATCCATTATTTAGCAAAATACTCTTCCAAACCACTAGAGATGTGGATCTTTTTAAAATCTCAATCCCAAAAAACTGGGATGACAATACTCATGAGATGTTGTGTGTACATCTTCCCAGCTCAATTCCTGCAGTTCCTAAATCTGGCACTTTCAGATTTCATAGCTGTGTCAGCCCCTGGGAATCCCAGAGTTCCCTTCAGGTCAGAAGGGCACCTCCAGAAAACAGCACACTTGGCTGGACACTTCCAGCTTCATCATTCTTGGCTGAAGTATATATTTGTAATATTAAAAATGCACATTTTGTTCTGCTTCTGCTGATCACCATTTTCATGTGCAAAGTAATTTGTGACCTTTATTGATGAGATTGTTGTCTCAGATTAACAGCATTTCGGAAGAGATCTTAGCCCTGATTTCCTCCAAGCTCACATTTCCTTTAGAGATACTCAAATAAATCCTAAAACAAAAATCATGTACTTTTAGCCTTTGTTCCCCAGAGGAATTAAAATTTTAGGAAAACACTTTTCAGCTTAAACTATTAGTCTGACTCAGATGTACAGAAAAAAAGAATAAAATTGAGTGTACTACATTTCCTTGCCCACCATGCCATGCTTGAAAAATATGATTTCCCTATTTCTGGGACATTCTGGGAAATGCTCACACTTCCACAGAGTCCATTCCCATTAACTCACAGGGACCCTCTGTGGATTTTGCTGTTCATCCCAGGCATCGCTCTTCAAGTTGTGGTCTGTGATTATGACAGAACATCTGATTTTTCAGCATCTTTGGACCCAGAACTGTGCAACCCAGTCTCATTTCCAGCATGACATTAATAATGGCACTGGAGAAATGAGAATATTAGCTGAGATTTCTAGAAATTGCCAAAAATAATTTCCCTGTGGTAAGGTTTTTTGTTTTGTGGTGGGGTTTTTGGGGGGTTTTTTTGTTGGTGTTCGTTTGCTTGTTTTAGGATTTTGTTGGTTGGAATTTGGCCAGGGAACCCATGGGCAGCTTTGGGGACTTTGACCATCGAGCCTCCCAGTTTGCAGACAGATTTCCAACTAGAGGTCAGTAAGTGGCCATCTGAGTATTTGCCTCTGAAAATCTGCCTTTCTAGGTGTGGAAGTGACCTTATTTTTCAGAAGTGCAGCCCATCTTAATAAGAGCAAATTACAGCCCCTGGTAGGAACTCTTCTGTTTAGATATCCAGGACTAGTAAGTTAATTCTGATAAGTCAGATAAGAAAATGCTGAATAAAATAAATTAATATAATGCCCAGTCCTTGCGAAATAAAAATACATTTCTTTATCTTGGTAAAGGGACTGTTTGAAATACTTATTTTGAAATATGCCTATTGAAAAATATTTTTAGTCAGACATTGCAGTCAGGTGATTTTTTTATCAAGGAAATTTTTCCCTAGGAGAAGGGAATGAAGAAGGAAACTTTTCAAAGGCTCCTGTGTCAATACAACTTGCTCCAAGTATCAGAAAATGATTCATCTCTTCTGGCAGGCAGAGGATTCCTTTTGGGGGCATTTAGTTACGTCCTTTTAAAGATATAAAAAAAAAAGTTATTAGTGAAACCACACCACCCTAAATTTCAGTGTAATACCTGTCTAAAGAATCTTCATTGTTCTTCTGGCCATGGTTTTTTTCCTTCTTCTTCTTCTGTAAAAAAGAATCCCTCAAATTGTAATTGCATTGTTTGCAGTTTGGAGGTGACCACGGATTAAAAAAAAATGCACATATGCCAAAACATAATGAAGAATTTAATTAAACTAACCATTGCATCCTAGTTGAGAAATCTTCATCCTGAAGAGAATCCCAAGAAAAAATCCTGAGAAATCTTTACTCCTGAAGCTGAAAGCTTGGAAAATACTGGAGAAAGATAGCGCTCAAATGATCAATTTAAATTCTGCCTTTAAAGTAAACAGGCTAGACAGACCCATAACAAAACACATTCTAAACTGCCCATATCTCCATTTGCTTTTTTTCCCCTGTATCTGCACTTTGCTTAGAAAAATACAAAGGGGTTCCAAAGCATAGATAAAAAGATGAGCGATACTACAAGTTTAAATGGCCAGGAGGATTAAAAGCCTGAAATTTTTTAAGCTATCAGAAGATGTTCCAACAATAAAACATGGATTTAGGAAACGAAGATTTTTTTTTTTTTTTTTAAAGTACTGACAATGAAATTTCTTGGCAATTGGAAAAGTCTAATTTCAAACAAATGTCAAAGAGTGCTTTCCCTCATTCTTACTAATTCGCAGTGAATAAAATTGTTCTCTAATTGATCTTTTTTTTTTCTTTTTTGTTAAAGAAGTTTTTCTATTCGTTGGTTTTTCCTCTAAATTTCCTAAGGGATATTATTGCAACTTACAAATTATTTCTGAATGTTATTTTTTTCCCTTATTCAAAGAATTTTTAATTTCTGAAACTCTGCTTGGTGGTAATTAATGAAATTTCACTTCAAAGCCTGACCCTTCAAATATTTTAAATTGACACAACATGTTCAATGTTGTTTTTAAAAGAAAATTCAAGTCAAAATCCTGCTGGGTTTCGTGGGGTTTTGAGATGTGTTTTGTTTTGTTCTGTTTTGTTGCTTTTTCTTCTATCTTTGCACATCTAGGAAATAAAACAACAGCTGAGAAATTATTGGAACTAATATCTGTATGCAAGGAATTAATCTTACTTGTCAATAAATGTAAGAGGTACTTTTATACATTTTTATTTTTATTTTTAAAAAGACTGAATATATGGCTTAAACAAAGTTGTGATGTAGATTTTGGAGTAGTGTTTTGTCTGTTTATTTACATTTTGTTTTTATTCTAAAAGCTTACACTGTCAAGAACTGTCTGGCCTGATATTTTATTCACAATGTGAGATATCTGGCAAAGACCAGAGACAGCCCTGGAACATTTAATACATGTAGAGAGGGCACTCAGACACAATAATAGTAGAAACTGATATATCACTTAATCTAGGTCAATGTTAGCAGCACGAGAGTCCCCAAATAAGTTCAAAACTGTTGGCTCTCAGTTGTCCTTGGGAAAGCTTTATAAAAGCACAGTCACTTTATGGGGCGGGGAGATAATCTGAATTTTGGAAGCTGAAACAGAGATGTGCAGTTGAAACTGTAGGAAGAGCATTGGTTAAGTGGATGCATTTGTCATGTGAATGATGGAGAAGTACATGTCTTACACACAACATGTAGATGAGAGCAGAGACCTCAATATTTGCTTCCTGTATATTTGGAAAAATAGAAAGGACGGGTGTCCTTCCAGGTACAATTCACATTTGATTGTGTTCAGTGGAGAATAGCTCAACTCGACGCTGAAAAGAAAAAAATGTTATAATACATAAAAAGATTTACTGTATAAAGCAAACCATTTTCTTCTCAATAAATTCACTTCATTGCATGGATAGCCAGTACTATATTCACTTTGAAATGGTGAACATCTTTTAACTGCCAAATAAAAACCCCATGCAATAACTGCCAAATAAAAACCCCAAACTTCACTTACTATTTGTATTTCTTCATGTGTGGCATGGGATCATTAAATGCATTTGAAGAACAGCCAGCACCTATATAGTGTGTGGAGCAAGAGCCAAGAGCAACCTGCTCTGCTGCTGTGTAGTCTGAAAATAACAGCCTGCTGAACAGAGGGGATTTTAATTATTTTTTCTAGAAACTATTTTTCTTTGGAAATTGAATATAACCAAATCAGGGCTCAGTCGAACTTTTTGTTTGTAAGACCAGGCAGAGACTGGCATCTAAGCACAGAATGAAATGCTGTGGAAACCTCGTGGTCCATCACGTATGAATGAGCAGAGGTGTAATGGGTACAACAAAAGGTCAGCAGCAGGCAGGGTCTGATACACCAGAGGCAAGGAAACTTCCCTGGAGGAGGAGACGTGACTGAATACTGTGATATTTCTGCATTTGAGCCTTTCCACAGCAGTGGATTCAACAGGGCCAGGCTCCCAAGGATCTATTTCTTAATTCTGACCTCTATGTTTTTTATATTTACAAAATAATATCCAGTCACAGGTGGTAAGAGCAGCATCAGTGAGACCTTGTGACATGCCTGGACCTATTTCAATAACCCTAGTGAAGAGGAATGAGAAAAATCCTCAAAATAAAACTGATCCTAATAGTTCTGTCCGCTCACTGGGCTTTTCAGCCTGTCTTTTTTCTGAAGGTTTATTTTTTATTCCTGGTTTATGAGACCCACATTAAGCCGGAAAGAAAAAAAAGTATCTATTTTTCTGCTTGAAAAAAAAAGGAGGCATAAGAGAATGTTTCCATTTTCAGTAGCATTTTAAAGCCCTTCAGAGCCAAGTACTCTACAAATCCACTTTAGGGTCTGGGCATCAGTGTACACCATGGGGAAATGCTTTTTCTTGTAGCTGCTCCCTCAGCCTTTGTCCAGTCACCAGCCAGAGGCTGTGGAGGTGACAGCATCTCTGCTACAAGGCACAGCTCTTCTTCCTTTCTACCTCATCATTCCTGAGGGCTTGGGAGGTCCTACTGCCATGTAGGAGTGTAGGGATAATCGATATAATGCAGCCCATTCAGGAGATGCTGGATGTCATCTGCTAGAGTTTAAACCATCAAGGTCAAATTTTAGGAGAAGCAGCACAACTGCAGAGATGAACTGAAGCTGTGTGTCACGAGAAGGGGTGTGCCGTGAAAGACTCTTTGGTCAATTGGTAGTTTTTCAAATTTGAGAGGGAAAATGGTGAGAAATAGGTCCCTTAGGACAAAGACAATATATAAGAATTGCAGAAGTAAGGACGAGGAGCTCATAAAAGCCCGTTTCTATCCACCACGTGCTCAGAGTGCAGCCTGGGTTTAACTATGATGAGCCTTCCACCTCCTCTGAAAGTCCTGGATTTGTGTCAGCAAGTGCTGTAAGTTATAAAATAGGAGTTGCTTTGGTTGGCGTGGGAGTTACGTGGGTTTATATTTTTATCTCGTTGATGCTATCAATTCATTGCTGTTAAGACACACTGAGGAGTAAATCAGACTGCTGAGGTGAGCACAAATTCTCTGTGTGCGCAGTGGGAATAAGCAACAGGTCATGAAGGGAGTTTGATAACCCTGACATTTTTTGCTGGTTTTTGGTCCATGTAATTTCGCTCAGTCTAGACAAGTCTGCTGTTATGAGCCTGACTATTTGTCTTATTTTTGTCTTCAGTGAGAAGCTGGCTGGTGATGGCTCTCTCCTGAGCACGAGAGGCTCAATTACAGGTTGAATGGGTATTTATTGGCATATTTTGCAAAAAAGGTGGCATGGTTTTGCAGCTAAAGGAACATCTAAGAAAGTCTCTGTGAGGCTGTCAGACATTTAATTGCTCACTGAGTTGATATAATAGTTGGTGAATTGGTGAATTTCTACCAAACGTGTATGAGTTCCCAGTAAAGAGATTTGTATAGCTGCATTACTTAAATCCTGGGTCAAACCACGTTGCAAATAACATTTTACTCAGGAAGCATATGAGAGAACACATGGAATGAGTTGTCTTTACTGAAACATTCAGGCAGGTTGTGAATCTGAATTTCTGCACCTGTTCTGCACATTCCTACAAGGAAACCACCAGCAAGAGGAGATCCTTGGGTGGAACTGTCCCCTCAGAGGTACTTGGCAGAGATTATCATGGGCCAGTGTGATGCACAAATAATTTTCTCTCTGAGGGTCTGTGGAAGAGCCCTAAGAGGAATGGGAGCATTTCAGCCAGGCTGGACTGGCACGAATAGCAGGAAAACGAGAAGAAATGTGATCCCCAGCCCATCTTGCCATGCCCGTCATGGAAGGGATTTCCTTGACAACAAAATCCAGAAGGACTGCGCACCTGCCCAACAGGGCAACAGAGCAAGAACACAGGATGGGACATCTTCCTCGGATGGTGGTCAGCCTCAGACGGAATCAGCTCCGTGGGTTATGAGGTACAAACAGGATTTATTTCTGTGGTGGGATGTTAAAACAGGTCAGACCACGAGAATGTCACCTGTCAGTCTTCATTCTCTCAGCCGCAGACAAGAGACATGGAGGTATCAAGAAAAATCAGGCAGTTGGTTTCAGTATTTCTGCCAAGTGCGTAAAACTAGTACTCTAGCCAAAGCAACTGACAATAAGAAACAGGAGTTGGAAATCATTGCAACACCGGGGCAAATACTTCACCTACACCAGACATGACATGCATAAGTGTGTGTCTTGATCAATATTCACACTTGAGCTCTTCCCTGAACTTTTTTTTTTTTCTGTCAGCCTAATTTTTTCCCCCTCCTTCAAAATGGTGTTCAAAACTAATATGAGTATTTCCCTAAACCCAGATTTTCCCTAGATCTGCTGGGGACTTCCAAAAGGGTTTTAAAATAACCACCTGTGATACAAGGTCTTGCTGCACAAAAAAATCCAAAGGAGAATGACAGCAGGAGAGGCTGGGCTGAAGCGGCGTTGATGTACAAGTCTCTGACAGCTTTCTTTCCCGGCAGCGCATATGAGGAACCCACTCCACAGATGGCAGGTGGCTGCTGGTTCCCACCCAGCAGGAGTCTGTGATTCCCTGGCTAAAACCTCAGGAGCTCTGGTTTTATGTCTATTTAGCCGAAGTGGCAGCTCTCATGGAGAAACACCTGCAGAGGCATCTCAGATGATCCAGTTCTGCCTTTCTGGGGCTCCCCTGACACTGCCACTTGTACATCTATCAGCAGGGAAGGGAAATTGTGTCTCAGGGCAGGCTGTGTCCCTGCTCAGGTCATTCACTGACCAGACCCCTCGGAGGGAGGAGTGTTTCGTTCTTGCTGGTACCCACAGGGCCTGCAGAGCTCTTGTTGCCGATAAAATTCCCTGACTAAGCTCATGCTTGATGAGTTTTCTCTCTGCCAGTACCCGTGTGGGACCTGGTTCTCATTTTCCTTCAGCATGCCTGCCCTTCCATCTTTACAGAGAGAGGACGGGACCAGTAATGACAGCTATCACTTTGCGGCTATTGGTACTAATGGATTTATAGGGTCTGACAGCACAGGACCCATGATGTGGCAACCTTGTTACTGCTAGAGAAGATTTCCTGTCTTCTACAATTTGGCAAGGATTAATATTGTTTTCTAGAAAGTTTTCACTCTCTTTCTTAATTATTGTTCTTTTTTTTTTGCTAGGGAGTGGCAGCCAGCATTCCTTCAGCAGATCACAGGGAAACAGACAGGGAACTTAATTTGGTTGATTTGTGAAAGTACTAATGGATTTACATTGCGGAAAATTAAAAAGATGTGTGAAGTTCTATCTGCTGTCCATTCTACCATGTGGTTAATAACTAAAAGTACACTACTATTTCTTTTCCATTTTGGATGAGAAAGTTAAAGCACACCTGTCTCCTGATGTCACAGGAGTACGAGAAGAGCCTTTGATGAATTTTGAAGGTTTGAGGATTTTGACACCGAGGTTTGGTGTCTTACCAGCTGCAACAAATCTGTGAGATACCAAGAGGTGACTTGCACTTCATGACAATGAACAAGGAAAGTGAAGACAACACGGGGAGTCAGAGGGAGAGGGAATGGAGGGAGGAACTTTCAGTATCTGTGGGGAGCATTTAGGACTGCTTTCACATTTGGCTGTTGGTTTTCTAGGTCACTTCCTCTCTGTGTTCTCCCTGACCCTTACAGTTTATCTTAACATCAGGCAGCAGACAGACTCCTTAGAGCTACTTTGCTCCAGGATTGCTCTAATCTTAGTCTGTATTTTAGGTAAAAAATGTTATCCTTCCTTCTTCCTCTTCCTCCTCCTCCTCCTCAACAATTTTGGCTGTTTCATCGGAATTATTAAGAAAAACAACCATCTATTCTATTTTTCTCAACAACAACATTCTCCTGTTATTTTACTCCTGGCACGAAGTCCATTTTTAAAATTAGAGCCCTGATCCCAGGCAGATAAAAAGGTAGGAATCAGCAGAAACATCTGGTCACCAGACTTTATAACTAAAATATCATCAATTAGCCTGTCCTCCATTCAAAAGGCAGAGTAGCAGAGAGCAAGGTGATCCGAGATGTACAAGGTACTGAAACATCCATCTCTTCCTGCGATGCTGACCTCCAGCCAGTAAAGTGATGACAAAGAACAAACCCTAAATGGAGATGATAATATGATTTGGGGCAGCACGGAGTTCAACTGAAGGCTTCTGTCATCCCGGAAAGGAAATATATTATTCCTTGTCTGCTATCAGGAAAAGCTTGGTCTCTGTGTGTGGAAACTGGAGTCTAATTCCTGTTACTCTGTGGTGAACTGATGAGCTCAGAACAGATAAAAGCAAACCCATGAACGTAGTTCCTAATCTTGCACTTTGTCAGATTTCACTCAGCTACTCTTGAACACTTTTTATGTATTAAAGTGGTGTGCGACCCTCTGTGTTTCAACTCAATGACCTTATTTCATTTATTTTATATGACTTTAAAAGAATTTTAAAGGCCTTGATTTTTTTCCTGTTTGGAAAGGAAAAGTAAAAACACTAAAAAAAACAATTTTCAAATAGTTCCATGATCAGGATAACTCTGCCTCTTTCTCTGTTAACTTTTCTGAAAAAAATTGCCCAGGTTCTTCCCCCTGAAGTTCTAAAAAATATGATGTCATAACTTTCCTTTTCATGAAATCACACAAAATGACAAGGTTGGTAGAGACCACTGGAGGTCATCTAACCCAACTTCCCTGCACGAGCAGAAACTTTCCCCCCTTTAAAAAAATAAAAATTCTTGGCATTCACACCGAGTCTGATTTCATACAGAGAAGCTACTGAGCATTCATCACAGCAACAGAAAACTATTTCTTGGGTGATTTTTAAGTTATTTCTTATTTTATTGATGAGTAGTGGTAAACAGCACTGAAGTGACTTGCAGCTTCACACAAATCTCACCCACCGTATACACCCAGGAGGGATGTTTTTGTCAGAGGGGGCTGAGAGGCAAAACCCAAGTGATTAAAATCCAAAATTATGGTTAGAATGGGACAATAAAAAAAGGCATTTATTTCAAGAATACTCGGGGCCTCCAGTATCATTAATCTTGTCTGAAATGACAAAAGAATAATGAGGAAAACCGGGGAGTGAGGGGAGGGGGGTGAGGGTGGAAAGGAGTAGGAGGAAGAAACAAGAGAGTGAAAAAAGCTATGTATGTTTGGCAGGATTCTGAAAGACTAAAGGAAGAATTGTGTTCATAACCATCCAGAGAGGGAGATTTATAAAATTAACAGCTCCTCAAGGAAAACAGACCGGAAGATGCACGTACGCGAGGATTTGTGCTTCTGGCTGGCGTAACCTGGTAGAGCGGCTTTGCGCCAAGGGGGACCATGAGCTCTTCAGCCCCTGGAGCTGCAGCGTGGAGCAACTCAGGCACCTTCCGTCCTGCCTTCACTGGTACCTCCCGCAGCTGGAGATCAGCAGCGTCACACCCAGTGCCCGGGTGGCTCTGGAGAGGGCTGGAGCACCGGGGATGGATGGACAGACGTCCTTCAGCTGGCTCCAGCTTCAGCTGCTGCGGGGCCATGCTGGGAGACACCTCAGCTGCGACGCCCCGGCAGGGCAGGGCTCTGTGGGGACATTTTCTGCGGGACTGAGATGTTTTGGGGGGACGCCAGTGTGGGGGGCTCAGTTTGGCTGCAGCCCCTGCATCCCGGTAAGTGTTGGGTGCTTGGGCACGGCAAAACTTCACTGTTGTTGGTTTGGGGTTTTTTTTGCTGTTGTAGTTACAGTACCCCCAGCTCCTCCTGTCGGATAGCTCATTCTGACTGTCTCCGGAATATCCCTGGTGCAGATAGAGCTGTAACAAGGAACCATTGCCCAACTGGCGCAGAGCTTGTACATTGCACAGGGAAGACCAATAGATTAATCTTAAAAGAAGCCAAATAGATTCATTTCACACAGCCACAATCTAAATTTCCATTAGTAACTGTTTAAAAAGGCTGAGCCCAAGTCCATCCAAAGTAACCAGTACTTGGACAACCTGCAATCCTCCCCATCTTGTGCTACAGGTAATAAATTTTCCTCTGCAGTTAATGCAGCCAGTTCTCTCTCAAGTGCCTTTTAGATGCATTAACAAGCAATAAGTTCCTGTCAACACGTTACAGAAATTGATTCCCTTCATTAAACACATAAATGCCTCTTAGGAATAATTTGGTAATTTCTTTGTGTATGTTCAAACTTCACGTGTTTAGCTGAGCAGAAAGAATTTCCTTCTGCATCCCTCAGGAAAAATTTGTTCAAGGAAACAGCTAAGGGCTGATTTTTTTTTTTATTATTTAATACTGCAGAGCACAGACAAGAAGAGAGGTATTTTTCCAAGAGATTCAGAAATATATATTTACTTTAAATCTATATTTTGCTTAGAAAATATCATCATATTTTTCAATTGAAAAACCAGTCTTTTGAAATTCTTTGATTGTGCAGCAAGAGTTTGTCAGAAAGGTTTCTGCATTCCTGCCTGTCTAATTCTCTTTCCTCAAAAGTTATTACTGGTTGAAACAGAGTCCTTGCAGCAGCATGCTGGGAGCAGGAAAAGCTCTTACCTGAGACAGGGACAGTGTTCTGGATCTAAACTCAGTAATACTTGCTGAAAATACAACTCAGGAAATACTTGCAAGTGTTGATAAGTGCTTGAGCTGAAATACTCCACTTCTGCTTTGTCAAAAGACCTTCTTTAATTCACCTGGCAACTTTCCACTTTGGACTCACCTTTTTGTCATCAGAACATGCAGTTCTCATTTGCAGGAGGCAGAATTTCATTCCTCATGAAAGGATCTTCCAACGGCAGCTCTTCAGTCCCTTACTTTGCAGTTCAGTCTCTCTCACGGGGGACCTTGCTGGTCTTCACTGGATGGCGCCTGAACCTCTCAGGAAATTCAGTTTGTATCATCCTTCCAGCTTCTCAGTTTGCCTGGCCTGCTGGTTTTCCAGGCAACCAGTTAGCCAAGCCTCTGCTATGGAGCAGCAGAGGTCAGTGCTGCGGAAGCCTGCGGCAAGAATCAGATCTTCAGAGTCACCAGCTCACACTGGGTATCTGTCATGAGGGCCAATGGCAGAGGGGCTTCCTCTGATTCCCACCCAAAATAATTTCCAGGGCTTGGACCACCCAGAGCAGTGCTGCTGCTTGGGTTGTGTGGGGTCCCTTGATGTCAGCAGTCCTGATGGGACTTCACCACCCTGCTCTATTGTCTTATCACAGGACTTCGCAAAAAGTATTTTATACCACAATCCATTGCCTCATTAAAATAATGAAGAAATAAATAAACCTGTGAATTGAGGATCAGGAGAACAATCTTTGTTACCCAACTCCAGTGGTTTAATGTTCAGAATACGGGGTCAGTCAATTTCTTCTTTCCCTGTCTAAATCAGTGCATAATATTTATGCAATATATTAAATTAATTTAACTGGCTCAGCATTTGAACCCTGTGGAACCAACATTTTAGACAATATTCTCAGTAAAGTTAGTGAAAAGCAGCAGTTATACCTCCATCCATCCCACAGCTTCTGACCTAATTCTGCCGTATTGGAAAAAATGCCCAGCCACAAGGCAGGTTTCCTCAGTCTTGTTTCCCTTTTCAGACATATTCTACAATTGCATTCTGAATCAGCTGAGGGTTGTAAAACTTACTATTTCCACCCAACGCAAACACCTCAATCGCTTGGCAACTCAACCTACTTGTTGTTTCCTGTCTGCATAAGTGATTATTTTTTTTACTCTTTCCCTCTGTTGTTCAGAGTTCCATGCGCCACGCTGCTTGCTGCCCATAAAATGAGGCATTTTTTTACTGAAAACTGCTTGTGTGGATATTGTGGTGAGAGTTCCCTTTGCAGCAATGTGAGAACATTGCTGATTACTGGAGGCCCAGGCCCAGGTTTCCTCCTTCCCCTGGTCTCCTCCTGACATTCACAGACAAAGTGTGCAGAGGACTTCGAGAGGAAGGCTGAGCATCAGACAGGGGGGTTCGAGGTGTTTGTCTCCACTGTGCCTTTCTCCTAAAGGACTGATGCTCTGCAGCTGGACTTACCCACCGTGATAGCCAATGTTGGGGCTGTGGGGGCTCTTGAGCAGAGACCCCAGATTACCAGTTTAGAGTTCTTCCAGCAGAATACATACTCTGAGTTCGTAGGTATCTCACATAATCATAACACACCTGGAAATCCCTGTGGAACAAGTGCTGTTACCATCTCCATCATCTCACGCACCCCTTTCTGCACAAAACCTGACCTTCCCACTGGACAATGAAGCCCAAAATACATGTTCAGCAGGATGAGCTAGCAGAGAGCTGGAAACAAGAGTGAGACAGGAGGATTTGCTATAAAAAGGCTGAACCTGTCATCAGAATTTTGTCCAAAAATTCTCTTTTGCTGTCCTCTCAAAGTCTGGATGCTGCCCTGCACCAAATGAGCAAAAGGAAAAGAGACTTTGTTACGACAGTTATTGAAAATAGCCATACCTGATAAACAAAACAACCCACCAGCCTCTGTATGAAAGAAGGACAGGCAGACCAACAAGCTGTCATGGATGTCACTATATAAATAATAAGAAAAAACCAAAAAGGTATTGAGTTGACTTTTTTTTTGCCATCATATTGGATGAGTTATTTCCCTGGACTTCCTCTTGACTGTGTCTGACTTTCTGTTGCCTGGTGGAGCAGCCCATGATGGTCCTGACACAATTTCTCTTTAGACCAGAGCTGCGAGACTTTGGGAGGCCCAGGGAATGTGGCAACACTGGACTGACCATGCCAGCTCAGGTCCTAGGGCTGGTAAGTCTAGGATCATGTCCCATAAGTTTTTAAAGAAATATTAATTATTCAAGCCTAGAAGTCATTTTTGTACGCATGGTTAACACTTTAAGCAGTTAAGCTTCGTGTAGCACCAGACAAGACATGTCACCTGTCACACCCACCTTGGACACTGATACAACTTCCAAAGTATTTTATTTTTGCTGAGCCCATTGCCCGTGCAGCTAGGTTTTGCCAGCTTGGTTGAGAACAAAGTCATAAAATGAGATAAGGCGGCTTATCAAGTAAACTAATTACATAAATTATTTAAAAGTTAAATTAATGCCAGACAGCATGTATGTTGCATTCTAAGTCTGGCATAAAACAGAGAAGGCCAAATGCAAACTACAGAATTAAATGTAAATAACTTTCTTTGATGTCCTCTAGCTAGACATCCATCAGAATGACTTTGGCACCCAGAGCACATGAAGTTATCAGGTCTAAGAAGAAATCCCAATGTTTATATGTACAGAAAGAAAATTACTCTTCCTCTGATGAGATTGAGCAGACAAATGTCTTTCCACATGGCAAAAGCTATGAGAAATGACACAGTTTTTACTAAGGAATGGAAGTAAATTGGGGTAATTACACAGAGCACTAGAGGTCATTCCTTCTGCTCTCTGGAATCAGACTAAGCTGCATTTGCAAACTGTTCCCTGTGCACAGGAGCTGTATCTTCCTTGGTGTTGGTCAGTGAAGCAAAACAATTGAATATGCCCTTTTTTTCTGCAATGTTCTTTAGCAGAAACCTCTTTATTATCACCAAATGAAAGTGAAGATTAGACAATATGCCTGAAGCTGGGTAACACTACTAGTCCCTGAACAGAAAGTGGAAATAGTTCTGTTTCAGCTAAACGGGACAGAAATAGGGGATTTGGCTCCTCTTTGATATTGGATGACATAGAAAAAGTAGGAACATTGAATTATAAATGCCTTAAAAAAGATTTTTGCAACTAAGCAAGGACATCTAATTAGTTTTAGAAGGTATCTCATTACCGAGTGTAAATAACACAGTGAAAGTAATTAACTTATGCAATGCAAATTGCCAGTTGCCAAATATTTACAGTTACAGCTTTACCAATAAAATTCAGACGCAGCTATACACCAAAAGGAAAATGAAGGTTAAAATACCTTTGAAAGCTTACATATTTTTATAAGCATAAAATGAAACCGACCATGACTCACCAAAAAGTTATTAATTGCAAATTGCAGACCCATGTCCTCAAGTAGCTGAATTCCTAATTTCACAGCCCAAGAGAAGAATTCCTTCTTCAGAGAGAAACAGCAGGTTTTCCTTTGATGGGTCTGAAACACTCAGCTATTCATAAAAAATGGAGTTGTAAGAAATTTTTGTTAGAAATTCCAGGTTTACTTCCCACTTGCAAAGAAACCCCCTGCTCATAGCTCTGCAAAAAATACAAAGCCTTGGGGAAGAAACACACTGTAATATTTCTAGAAGAGCTTACATTTTTTTGCCTTCTGATCAAGGGACGCCATAGTTTGAGTTTCACTGTCAAAGCAGCTACACTATTCATCAGGAAAGTACTCAAAAATCCTGAGCACACCGCTAATTCGTGGAAAAACCATTTTCATTCCATTATAAGATTGATTCAGCATTATGCCTACAAAAGCAGAAGAAGAGAAAAACACAGATGAAACTACCTTAGAAGACGAGTTAGAAATAGAGAAGCTGTGGAAAGAAAGGAAAATAAAAGCTGAAAAACCCCCAGCTTTTGGCCTCCTTCCTGCACCATCACATGGAGCTGAAAAATGTATAGATAATAAAAATATAAGAATTAGGAAGAATAGCAACACACCACACATTCTCACAATATTGTTTAAATGCTTTCAGAAAAGTTCAAAAGCACAGGGCACATCCCATTCAAGGGATTATCAGTTCATTGTGAAAGGCGCAGATTTCTAACTGTGTCAATTAGTCAATTACTTTACAGAAGGCCCCACTTTTGCTGATTACACTTCTCAGGGAGCAACCCGAGGCAGGAACGTTTCGGTGAAGTGAAATTTAAGTAGCAAGACGTATTGGTTTGTCATGAATGGTAAAAAACAATTACTGGTGTTCTTTAAAACGGACAGCCAGATTAGCCAATCAGATACAGGTGTACACCTCTGGGACACTCGGCTTTAAATACAGGTGACTTTTGGGAGCCCCCCTTTCTCTGCTGGCCTGGCAGGAGGTGACAGGGCTTGGGTAGCAGCGGGGTGCGGCTCAGGCCCTGCTGCCCCCAGGGCTGGGAAGGGGTGGCCGGGATGGGGCAGCCTGGCTGAGCCGTGCTGGGCCTCCAAGCCCAGCAGGTGCCAGCAGGGAAGGGGAAATCACGGATGTCAACATCCAGTCAGTCCTAAGGCCTGCCCGCACCCCTGGCCAGGGTGAGGGAGATGTCCCACGGGCCCCCAGAGAGCAGGACCGAGCCCAGGCTGGGCCAAACCCACCCCAAATAAGGCTGAGGGGTGGCGGGGAGAGAAGCCCAGCCACTCAGGAGATCCTGGCTGCCGCTTCTGAGCCTTCCCCACCAGCGTGCATTCGAGATTTTGGCAGCTGCCATCCCAGCAGAGATCACGGGACTATCCACAGGCCCGGGCAGGAAATGTTAACTTTTTCCTGACTCAGCTTGATACTTTTAAAAACTCTAACCCTTCTCAAAGAGAGAGGAAAGGCCAAATTGGAGATACGTACAGGGACAATATGAAGATATCAGAGTCAGTAAAGGAAGAATGACTTCTTAAGTGGAAGAGATGACAAGCTGCCTTAGTTCTAAGATGAAAATCTCCTTGATTTTGTGGTAACAGACTGTAATATGAATATGCCAGAGTATTCCTTTAAATTGTGGACTATGGGTTGGGGAGATGATTTTGTGGATCCAACCAAAGGTGTCTGATTTTGCTGAGAGCATATTGAATTAGAAACTGTAATCTAGTGATCCTACGAGGTGTTTGAAGCCTCGTCACCAGTGAAGAATGAGAAATGAGCTGTGAATCTTTAAAAGGTGAAACCCCATGTGTGAGTCCGCGGCCCGTATGTAGTCATGGGAAAGGCTGCGTGTTGGGGAGGCTCACAGATGCAGATTCCTGAGTGGGTTGCTTTTTGTGAGAGTTAGGAGCCACAAACAGACTGTGTCTCTCGTGGAAAGTTACCAGAATGATAGCAGAGACTTCTCTCTCTCAAAGACCAAATGAAAGACTATTTTATAAATGGCACTGACCTAGAGTTCTGGGTTCTGTCTCTTTACATTGTTTTTGGAAAAGTAAACTGTCGGTCGGGGGGAGGAGAGTGCTTTTGGAAGGTTTAATTTTTTTGTTCTCCCTTTAGTGTGTGTTAATAAATGAAACTGTTTCTATCTTTAAGTTAAGCCTGTTTTGCCTTTCTTCTAATCCTATTCCATAGTGGAAAAATATTTAGACCTCTACACTAAATTTAGCTAATAAAATTCAGCGAATGTGAAACCACCGCATCTTTAGGTGTTTCTGCCCGGTTGTGAACTTTAACCCTTTACACAAGATTACGTCACTGTTACACACATAAAGAAGATGTGATTTGCAACATCTGTGTTTTCTGTGTTTTTGCAGATTTAGATGCAGCATGAATTCCAATGCCAATGCAGTGGCACACACTTACTATGATTGATTACTAAGGGAAAATGGAAAAAAAAAAATCATAATTCTACAGGAGTCCTAAGGCAAGTGAAGCAGGAGCTGAAGTACATTTCTGACCCCCAAGACAGGGTTTTCACCAAAGAAAAAGTTGATGTTTCAAAGCAGATCATTCTATTTTTCTCCTTAATGGGATTTCCTAAATAGTTTATATAAAAACAGAAAAAACACCCCAAACCTAGCCGACCCCAAACATCATCAAGTGTGTCAGAGGATTATTCAAGTATTACTCAGTGTATTTATCTGGTCTCGTTGTGCCACCATTATGCCCTTGCCACATCACTTTCAGATTAACGTAGTTAAAATCAAACATTAATACCTGACAACAAACCCCAAAATGGCAAGTGCTCTCGTTTTGTTTGTTTCGTTTGGTTTGGTTTTTTTTTTAATAACAGCAGAGTTTTTCAACCAAACATTTGAGTGCACAGAAATTTGGCCACAGAAGCCTTTGTAAAAACTAATGAATAAAGGTGATGAAGATGAAGAGTATTAGAGAAATTTTCTCCAAGCTTCTTTTTTTTAATTCTCTTTTTTTTTTTTTCCTTTTTTTTTTTTTTTTTCCAAATCATCATAAAACCACAAAGTGTGTAATTGTTTGGGAAAGGAATCACAGTGGGAAAAGCAGGTAAGTTACCAAGTTTTTCAGACAGTTTTGAGCTTTTATTGTTGTTTTTAATTATTATATTGTTTTAAAAATAATATTTTCCTAAAAAGACCAGCAGCTAGCCTCTGATATAGCATTAAAAAAAAATCAAAATATGAAATAAAAAATTTTACGTGAGAACATAAATCAATAACATTTGTAAAAAAATAAACAAACCTGTTGAAATAATTTTCTTTATTTGTAGCTTTTTTATATTCCTAATAATATCTACAACTAATGGGAATACCAAGATGCCGTTTGAAACATATTTGTGTATTGGGAGTGGTCTTGTTAGCAAGCAGCTTTCAGGAGTATCACTGCCGGCATTAGATCCCTGTTGCTTATGAATGCATTCTGCTCTTTAGCTTTTCTTTCATAACTTCGAATACAAACCCCAAAAAACAAAAAAACCCACCTTTTTTCTTTCTCCCCCATTAAATAAGTGAACTTTGAGTTTTTATCCCCAAATTTCCAGAAACTTATGATCAATCTAAAGTTTAGACTAGCAAGTGTTAATAATAAAGCTGGTCAGGGCAATAAATGTGTTTTTGTGTAGTTACAAGAATCCTTTTTGAATTGTTTGAGGGAAAATGTCAAGTAAGCTCACTGATCAAAGAAATGTGGGCTTTAAATGATTTAATAATTGAATATTTATTAAAATAATATTATAAATAATATTTATCCTAAACAAAACACTTTGTGTAGTATAATCTGTTAATTTAGAACAGTAGATTTAATCATTATTGTTAAAAAAAATTTGGGTTTTTAATCTACAAAAATATGGTTTACCTTTGTCAACCACAGAAATTGAAAGCTGCTGAGGAAACAGAATTTTTAGTCAAAACTTAAATAAAGAGAAACAAACCACAGAATGTTAAAAATAAATGAACAGGTCTGGTTTACTTTAAATATCAGATCACAATACTTTTCCACAAATATCATCACACATGTTGACAAACAAGTCATGTTCTCAAGATTTTCCTCTTTTTCCTTCTGAAATTTAAAAACTGAAAGGGAATGTTCCAGTGAAAATGTATGTTATCTATGTTTTGGTTTTCTTACATCAGTATTTCAAAATTAAAATCTGTGATAAGCCCAAAACCTTTAGCAGGCCGACAGAAGTGTGAAACCCACTGATTCCTCATCATCTTTCAATTTCTGTGGCTGAGGAAGTAATTTGAACTGCCACTGGACATAATATTCAGGGAAAACTTACCTATGTATTTAGTAGTGGTAAAATGAAGGTGAAATGAAGGATATATCCAGGAGCCCACAGCACAACACTTTTGCACTACCAGAAACACTCCCAGTGGTCACTAATTCGTGGCCTCTCTCTTTGCAAGGAATTTTGGTACAACAGCAGCAAACCAGGAGCTCATTGTCCTGCTCCTACAGCTTTGTGCTGAAATCCATTCACTTGCAGTCATTAGGAAGGCAGAAGAAATAAGACACGAAAGACTGAAGTGGCACATCCACAGCTGTGAAACCAACCACTGACCAGGGAGAACAGAGCCAGCACGTCCTTGCTTGCCAGCCAGGCCACTCTTTAGACATCACAAAAATTCTCCCTGTAAATGTAGCTAATTTCAGAGCCGAGTGATTAAATGAAACACACCACTGGTCTGCCAGCCTCATTTCTAGATGGAATGTAACACCCTTGACCTCTCCTGAGTTCAGCAAATATAAAAATGTACTAGGCAGCTTGGAGCCCGAGAGAACAGTGAGACGAGCTTTTGCCTCCCCCATATTTCAAACATACCATTAGAGGTTTAATGACTGACATAATTATGATACAGTGCTTGTGAGATTCCAGGTCATTAACTTCCTCTGCCATGTGTAAAATGGAATTACTCTGTGGTAACTACTGAAAGAGCTGTACACAGAAATAATTAATACTTATTAGAGGAGTGACACTGAAAATAGGTGGACATCAGTAGGTGCTGAGGCTGGCTCTGACTGTGTGCGACCCTGCTGCCTCCACAGGAGGGTGGGATATCCCACCCTGCAGAAGTTGCATGCTTTAGGACTGGGATCTCTGTATGGTCCCCAGGGTATCTGCCAGCCCTAGCTGGACACTCACATTTACAGTCTGGCGCCACTTCCAGAGACTCTGAGGTTACCTCTGGTTGCTTTATCACGTTGTAGACTGGGGGTCAAAACCTGCCTCTTGCAGAGATCTGAAAAACAAATTTTTTTTGGCCCAAACTCTATCAAAAATGTTATTTTACTGACCAAAAGGACTGTTTTCATCATTGTATTGATGGCACTGTAAGAGGAACTTGATGACTGAATTTCCTTACCTGCGACAACTAGAGAGCTCCGGGACAAGGCCCTGCTCTCTGGCACTGCCTCACCTCCCCCAGCAGCTGGAAATTAATAGATTTAACAGAGAAAAAGCCAAGGAGGCATCAGCACAAGTTCTTCATTTAAATTCTTTCTCAGACATGCTACACGAGTAAATGAAAAAAAAAAAAAAAAAAGGGCAAATAAAAAATTCCTGTGCACTTTCTGTTTTTTCAAGCTACTAATCCCAGATATGTTCTGCCAGCACTTCCCAGTGACCACAAACATTTCACCTCACTGAGGTAGGGCTCAGTGGCTTTAGGCTGGATGGTCCCAGCTGAATTCCACTGTTGGCTTAGGAGAACACTGTCCAGCTGGATCACCTAGAAATCACTTCCAGCTGTCCCCCTGGAAACCGTGGTTAGAACCTCTGTGCTCTGCCCTGCCTGGACGCAGGATCACTTCATGGCTTTCCAAGGAACACAGCAAAAACATAACAGCAGAAAAACACAAATGAGTTTGGCAAACCTGGCCAGCCTTTTCAGATCTCTTGAGAGCAATGTTTCCCAAATGTCACGTGGCAGGAAGGCAGGACCTGTGCAAAGACCGCAGGTCTCACCCCAGACAAAAAAGCTGCTGCCCATTATTGTAGATCCTCAGGAATCCTTAGAACACAGTGCAATACATTACGGTTTACATTTTTTGAGCCTTAATTAAAATTTTAGTGAAAGAAATCGGCATTACTTGTGGCTTCAGAAGAAAGTAACATAATTTTTTGGAACTGCCTATCTAGTTATGGATAACACAGGTGTATTACCCCCTCAGCTGGGCTCAAGAGGGAATTTCCCAGTCGTATCTGTATATGACACACACATTGATTTCATGGTGCCCTTTCACGATGATGGGTTTTTTTCTGGAGAAGGCTTAACCAACCCTGACAGCCAGAGGGACTCCTAAAATGCTTCACCTCCTTGCAGACTTTCAGTCCCGAGGACCAGCCTAGGGTTAATCTAAATAGAACACCCTGAATCTGTGATGTGAATGTGAGCCCTGAATGTTTTGTTGCGCAGATCTGGCTCTTTGGTCTACAGTGCATGCTAATGTACATACACCCTTGTGTTACTTCTGATCAGCATAATTTTGGCTTGACTTAAGCCATATCCATAATTTCCCAAACCACAAAGAATTGGAGAGTACCACACTGCTTATAGAAAGTCAGCAATTACAGATGAATGCCTGGTTATATTGCTTGTCAAGACTGGAATAGTGGTGTTACAATCAGGCCAATATTCTACTGCCAAAACTACAGAAGGTTGATTCCAAAAGTTTTAATGGAGCTACCAACATCAAGCACAGCTGAGAAGCATTTCTGTACTCACGCCAGTGTTCCTCTTTTATTTCCCTCAGCATTTTTAATGGAAGAGGGTCTTTCTTCATTCTGTTTTATTTGGATAAGTCCCTTATAGGGTTGACAGTCATTTACTTGCTCTGTCTCTGCCAGAGGGGTGGGGAAGAGAATCAATAGGACAAAAGCATGGGAATCTCATGGGTTCAGATAAAGACCATCTAATAAGTGAGAAGGGAATAAAAAAATAAAAATAAAAACGATGCAAAGCCAGTCACCCACCCACCTTCCACCAGCAAACTGGGGCCCAGACAGTCTCCAAGAACTGGCTACTTTGGAAAGAGTTCCTCACTACCTCCTGCAGTTTTACCACTGAGCATGGTCCTGGATGACACAGAATATTGCTTTGAGTCTGTTTGAGTCCCAGCCGTGCCAAATCCCATCACTTTTCCAAACCCCACCTGCTCCTTGAGAGAGCACAGAGGAGCAAAGGAGGTGTAGATGCTGTGCAAACAGCCTTCAGCAATAATAAATCACCCATTGCCCATGCTCTTTTGGTCACAGACGTGAAACACAGCCACATATGTGCTGTCTGAAAGAAGTCTCCGCCTCAGCCCAGTGCGGGGCAGGAGCATTACTCTTTGTTTTATTTAACAGTCATGGGTGGCGCAGATGTTCTGAACCAGGCGTTTTTAAAGTTTTTCCCAGAATTGTAATGCCTCAGAGCAATCTCCCTCTGTGCCTTTGACTCACCTTTGTTCCCTGTGGCTCAGCCATACACAGACAGGCTGCTCCTGTCAGCATGGGAAGTCACGCTGAGAATTAGCTGGCCCCAAGAGTTTCTGGGCACCTGAACTTCCATGGAAATTCAAAACAAGGTGACAGTAATCACCTGGGGAAGGCAGAGGCTATTTTGAGGGTAGAAGACAGCAGCACCCTTCTGGAAGTATTTTACCATGTCATGAGTTAAAGCAGAACAGTGTGTTGAGCACGGGAATCTGTCAGTAAGAGTAAAGGAGGACACCAGATGTAAAAGAACTTACTCTAAAAGATACATGAGATTACCTGTCATGTTGATTTTAAAATTAGAGCTCGTCTTTAACATTTCATGGAGGACAAAGACATGCATGCTTTTATAACCAAATTCCTGCCATTGCAGGGTAGGCAGCCTGGTTCTGACAGGGAACATCCCTTTAAAGTGGCATTTAATCTTTGTCATAGGTGTTCTTGTCACTTGAGACAGCACAAAGTTTTAAGCCTTTTGTTCCCTTCTCTTCTCCTCATTTTCATGAGCTGCATACAGAGGACAGAGACATTTCTCCAGAAGAGAATTAGCATTTGTGTTGGGGCTAAGCAGTCAGAAAAGAAGGTCAAGGCCAAACCTACATACTCACACAATATCTACTCTTCTAAATCCTGTAAAACATCTGCACAAAACTTGTGAAGTCTGCTTTCTAAATCCTGAGTTACTGAATATCATGTTTGATTTCACTGGAGAATTTCATGGCCAGACACCATGGCAGCTATGTAGAGCCCCTCCGAAGAAAAAAGAAAAAATAGGAAGGAGAATATACAACATCCATTACCTTCCCCATCTGTTTTGTGGAGTACACTGAAGTTCTCTCCCACAAAATTTTCCAAAGCAAAGCTTTTTTCAACAAGATCTCACCAATACTTAGAGAAAAAAGATAGTTAGTTCTCCTGAAAATGGTATTTCTAATCCACTGTGAAGCTTCAATGGTCAATGGTCAACATGATTTTTTTGATAAAATCTTCTTTATCCGGTTGTTCTTAGGCTTTCCTAGGTTGTAGAGAGCCAGACTGCTTTGTGTTCAGTGCCATCACAAAAGGAAGCTACAGCCTGATCAAAATAAATAGCTTCTCAGAATAAGTTAGCTGTGTGATTTGAGCTCCTTAGTCTTGACTGTAGCTGGAAACTGCTGGCAACAAATAAAATTCCTTTCTAATGCAGTGTCGGTCCAGAGCATAACACAGCAGTCATCTTGGCAGAGTGTTAATTCACACCACGATGCACAGATGCATCCTAATACAAATATAATTCAGTCACAGATAAATGCCTGGTAAACACTTGAAATTTTATCCTAAAATGTTGTGTTCTGTTGATGACCAGCTTTGTTTCATGACTGATTTGCATGTGTGATTCAGATCCAGGACTGAAATGGTTGCACGTAAAGCCACACACACATGGGAAAATGGAGCTGCTGTCAATATCAGGATGTGCTCAAAGCCTTCCATCTGTTACGTGTAACATAGGACTGAGTTCTGACCAAGATAGTTTTGCACCTTTTTAGACCCTTTGCTAATTCAGAGTTGGATTTTTTGCCAAGAAATCTATAGTTTAAAATCTTAAAGCTTTGAAATCAAATAAATGTTAAAATAAACTGAGTTATTCTAAATTATTTCAATTTCAGTTTAAAAAAGAAAAATACATTACTGTTTAAACTGTTTTAGGCATTTGAAATCATCATGTCTTTAAATATGTAAGGGATTGAAAGCGGAATTTTTTAAATTTTATGTTCTTTTCTAAATCTGAGTTATAGCTGTAGCAAGTTTTTAGCACTAAAGATTCTCATTTTATGGGTAGAATTTTTTTTTAATGAGCCCTTGGTAACAAAAAAAAATGCTAATTTTGATGGAGCAGTCACACACAAGCCCATTTAAAATGGATTATGCCTTGTTTTTCCCTTTCATTTTCTAAAGTATGACATGGCAGTTGAATCACAAATTTAATAAGGTGTGCTCAGATTTTTATTGCAAAGCTGTAAATGAGCTTCTCTGTGTGTCTCCTTGCATTTCCTTCTCTTTCCAAAGGCCCATTGCAAAAAGATTTAATGCAACTAATGACAAATAAAACCCAAGTGTCAGCCAGTGAGGTGTTCCCAGTGCCTCTTTCTCCATATACTAATTAGGGAGCACAAGAAATCGAAGCACAGGGATTTAAAAGCAGTGACACCAGCAGAGAGCAGAGACAGGAACTTTCCCTACAAACCTGCACTGACTGATAGTAATGCAATAAACTCTGTGCGGCGCTGAGCCATCACCGACCTGCTGTTGCTGCAGAGCAGCGCCTGGGAGCTGTGGGGCTGGCAGAGGCTTTTGGGAAAGGCTGCTGGCATCCCCAGAGGGTTTCCTGAAGGAGCCCAACAGAGAGAGGCAGCATCCAGTGGCCAGGCAGGTGATCTGGCGTGGGGCAGCATCCCGGAGCCTCGGGGCAGGCAGGAGCCTGCAGCAGTGGCTGGTGGCACCGCCACCCCTAAGGGGTCCAGGCTGTCCTGGCCACGCTCTGGGGACCCTGATTAACGCACGCCATGCCTGCTCTCCTCCCCAGACCGAGACTGCCCTTGGGCAGGACAGACAATCCTGCAGGCAGTGCTTACCCCAGCTGCGTGTAGAGATCATTCGCGTGGCAGGAAGGGGAGCACAGGAGCTGCCTCATCAGCTCGGATCAGATCAGCGTTTCACTACATCCTGCGCTAGACCAGTGAAATGAGTGCTTCACTACAGCCCCGTGCACCTTCTCCAGAAGCCCTTTCCAGAGGCTTTTGGGGAAGGTGACAGAGGCCAGACTGTTGGAATGTACTGGAGTAAAGGTTCCAGAAGGAAAATGTGGCTGGCGTGTCAACTCCCCCCATCCAACCAGGAAAATAAAGCATTTATTGTGTTTAGGGTCACAGCTGCTGGGGCAGAAGGGAGCGAGGCTTAAATCTGTCCTGTGATCTGTACCAGAGGGAAGAAGCAGGAAAGGGTGTTTTCTGCATCTGTAGCAACTCTTGCTAGTTCCAGTTGTATGAAATTACAACAATAACAACATCCTCATGAGGCCGAACGCAGCAACAAATATTCACACCGCCACGTTCTGAGGCCAAGGCTCAAAACTAACGGGAATCCAAACTCCTGCTTTCTGGTGTTTAAACAGCCAGTTTCCCAAGCAGACAGAATCTGTGCCATTTGACTGAGCCCTCTTCAGGAGCTAAAAGTTGGACACTCAGCAAGGGATCCATCCAGGATTTTGGGTAGCTGTGGAAGACATGACCCTCCAGATTGTGCCTTTCCCGGGCACTTGTGACTAGGAGGCCAGCAAGGTGGTCTCTCACAGTAGATAGAAAGAAGCAAGTGAATTCCAGAAGAAAACATTTATTTTAATTCAAGGTACACATATAAATGTCTTACCTGAACCGAAAGGTCAGTCCAATCTAGAGAAAAGGAAAACCAGTATTTAACACTAATCAGAATGGGTATGATCCATTCAGTATTCACATCCCAGAAAAGAAGATACTAATGCAAATCAGCTTTAAAACCATAATTTAGCAAGATTTCTAGCAGGCACAATTTTGCAGTCATCCCAGCATTACCAGCACAGATAAAAGCCATGCATTGTCGTGAAGTCTTAAATTAGGGAGAAAAACAGAACAAACCAACTCCAAATAAAGCAAAACTCTCCATGGTGCACTAAGTTACAAAGAGCAAGAAATTTCACGCCGTCTGAAAGCAGCGACAGACACTGGAAGCCGTGACACCAAGTGACTGCCAGCATTCACATTACCTTGGAATTCTTCTCTCTGCAAGCCCCTGGCAGTTTTGCTGGTGTTGGCTCCCTCCGACAAAACCACACGATTTTACTCCTTGCAGGAATGTCCTGGAGCCGTTTACAGGGCAAGGGATGAGCGAAGTAGGGGAGCTGGGGCAAGCATTAAACCCTGGCCGTTCATCACGTCCGGGGTGGGCAGGGAAACTGACCCCAGGACTCTGGAGAATTTGGGAGTGGGTGAGTGGGTCTTGCCACGGGTGAGGTCCCACGAGAGGTGTGAGACACAGATGGGTGAGAGAATGTTCAGGGACATCCCACCTGACTCTCCTCCAGGGAGCCCTTCCAAAAATCCAGTGGATTTCTCAGAATCCTTGCCCCACCCTCAACCCCCCTCCGCTGTCTCCAGGGAGACAGACCCAAATCTGTCTGGTTTTTCCCCAAAATTAATGAGAGAAGTCCCAGCTGCGGATACTGGAGAAGTCCAAGTCCAGCTACTGGACAAAAAAAAAAAAAAAACAAACCCAAAACAAAACAATGTTAAAGAACTTTTAAAAACCCATCTGGAACTGGGAAAAATGTGGTTTCTTAAAATTCAAGCAAATGAAGGGGTTTTCCTTTAGAAAAATAAGAAGAAGATAAGAGAAGGGACATAATAAAGTATTTTCCTGCAAAAAATACTTTAAAAATGCCAGCTAAATAAAGAACAAGATTTTTTTTCCTTAAAACAAAGATAATAAAAGGTTTTGTCCCTTAAAAAAATCCCTAAAAATAGAGAGATCAACTTCTTTTTAGAAGAAGAGAAGAAACCACACAAAAAATGATGGTGATTTAAAGGGTTATTTTTTCCTCCAAAAAGTAGAATTCCAGTGTATAAGGACTTCTTTTTTTTTTTTTTCCTGGAAGAAAAAGGCTGAAGTACATGATAAAGATATTTTTAGCCTCACAATATCAAAAATCAAGTCCTCAAAATCCCAAATAAACAGGAATAGCCTATTTCCATTCTTATAATAAAAAGGAAGATAAGGGATCTTGAATTAAAAATAATTCTAAAGGGACTTTTTTTGTTTAAAAAATTAAATAAGGGGATGAAAGCTGAAAGTTTAGAAAGGGGCAAAAGCTCCACATAGGGTGAGGAGGGATCCAGAGGTGTCTCCATAACTCAAAAATTATTTGAAAAGTCTTCATTGTGCTTAAAAAAAATACATCTGGAGGAGCCCAAAATCCCCAACATGTGACTGAATTTCCCTTTCTAAAGAATCCTGGGAGAGCTCAGAGAGATTGGATGGGTGGAAAGCTGGCAAATTACATGTTTCTGTATTTTTTTTTTGATTAAAAAAAATTTAAAAAGAGCAGAACAAGGGAAAAGTCAGCACTTGAGGGTGTTTGAGCTCATTTTCAGGCTGCAGTTCCTTACTTCATTGATATCCAGGTGAGAGAATTTTTATTCTGATGGGATTTTGCTCATTTCTTGGAATACTGTCTCTTTAAAATCCTGATTTTTCATGCATTTGAGGAAGATTTATGCCTTTAAATGACTTAAAAATACATGAAAAAATGTATATAATCCTAATTTTATTTTTAAAAATCCTGAATTTAGGCACAAAAGGGGAAGAATTTCTTCAATACATTCACACAAATGGCAAAACCTGAAGATTTAATTAAATAAAAATTAAATAGAAATCCAAATAAATCTGGAAGATAAATAAAAATAGCATTCATCTTAAAACTCCACTAAATAAAAAGGCAATACATTTAGAATTTAAAATTGATATGAAATTAAATAATGTTCACTTAAATAAAATTTTCAATTAAAATTCAATCATAGTAAATTAAAACTAAAAATTAATTCAAGTTTTTAAATCTCCTGAATTTTATTGATATTTTAAAGTGTACTATAATTAAATTTAAAAGCCAGCTATCCAAATACTTCAATTATTTTAAGAAATGGTTAAAATACCACACACACACACACACAGCCCTCCACAAAAAATTCCTAGGAAAATTGTGTGTTTGGTGTTTTAATGTGAATTTTATTTGCCTCTAGAACTTCATTTTACTGCATCATCTCTTTTGGGGAGAGTTTTTGATTTGCTTGTTTGGATATATTTATAGTTTTTTTCAAGTTTCCCTGTTTTTTGCAGTTATTTGTGGGTCAAAGATGTCACCGTTTAGTGTTTTCCTCCTCCTGATTTTAGGTAAATGTTTGTTTCTGAAAAACCGTTGTCATTTTCATCCCTGTTGGAAAAAGGGCTGATCAACTCATTTTCCCTCCTATTTCTTCTCCAGGTTCAATGGTTGATACCAAAACCTCGTCTGAAAAAGGTGAGTTTGGGGGGCTTTGCCCTGAAAAACCTATATTTCCACCTAAATGAAGCATTCTTCCACCCACATTATACCACTTTCCCGCTATTCTCCCCAAATCCATGTGTAACCCCCATGTAATTCCACCGGGGTCATTCCCTTTCACCCCAGTTTCACCACGAAAACCCAAGAGAAGACACATCCTTTTTTAGGTAGACAAGGCCTTGGGAACCCCAAATTTCGTGGGTTACACCCCAAAATCCCTATAGTTGGGTGGGAATTTGGAGGCAGTTCCCAAATCCTGATTTTCCCTCAGGATCCCTGCTCTATTCCTACGGACCACACCAGAGGGATGAAACCAACCCCAAACACGATGATGGGACATCCGAGGCCATCACCCTCTCCGTTCCCTTCACCTTCTATGGCAAAACCTACCAAACTGCGTTCGTAAGTCACCCCAAACTCCATATTTTTGAGAATTTCCTCCATTTTTCCAAATCTTCCCTCCATTTCTACTTAAGTTTTCAGTGATGTGTGTGGGTGAGTGTCTCTGTGTGTGTGCGTGTCCTCCCCCAAATTCAACCCTTCTTGAGTTCATAGTGGTTCTTATCCTTGGACACTGAAAAATCTGCAGATGGGTGGGGGATCCTGAGGGGCCTGGCGGTATTGGGGGGGTGGAGGGACTCGGGGAGTTCTGAGGATGGCGGGTGATGGGGTGGTCCTTTGTGGTGGTATGGCTGGTGGGTCTTGGGGCAGTGAGTTACTTTTGGGTGGTCCCATGCGGGGTGGGCCTTGAGGTGTGTTGGTGGGCAGTGTGGGATCACACGGACGGTTGATTTTGTAAGGGTCCCTGAGAGGTGGGTCGTGGGGGGATTGGTGGGTGTTGTGGGCTCCTGTGGGTGGTGGGTCTCAGGAGGGTCCTGGAGATGGTTGCTGTTAGGGGTTCTATGGATCTGCTGTTTGAGGAGCCCTGTGGGTGGTGTGTCTCGGGAGGCTGATGGATCTTGAGGGATTCTTTGGGCGTTGGGGGCTCCTGCGGGTGAGGGTTCCTGTGGTTGGCTGGTCTCGGGGGAGCCCTGTGGGCAGTGGATCTTGGAGGGTTTATAGGTGTTGGGGCGGTCCCTATGGGTGGTGGTTCTTGGCGTGCTTGTAGGGCCCACCTCAAGGACCCACAAGGCAAGTCCAGGTGTTGCACCCACCTGCTCCTGGTGCCACTTCCAGGTGAACAACAATGGGGTGATCTCCTTTGATGAGCCCATCAGACAATACACCCCTGACCCCTTCCCTCTGGTGGACGGGCCCCCTTTCGTGGCTCCGTACTGGGCAGATGTGGACAACGTGCTGGGTGGGGACATCTTCTACCGCCAGACCACCAACTCAGAGCTGCTGGAGGACATCAGCCGGGACATCACCCAGTACTTCCCCAAAAACCCCTTCACCGCCACCTGGGCCTTGGTGGTCACCTGGGACCACGTAGCCTACTATGGCTCCAGCTCCGAAAAGGTGAAGTCCATGGTCCATGGGGCACGAGGGTCACTCATTGGCTCTTGTTGATCCACTTGCTCTCCTTGTTGACCGACCTATCTTTGACTTCCAGAACCCACCCATGAACTTCATGACTCATCCTTGACCTCTGTGCCTTTCTCCATAGGGCAACACCTTCCAGGCTGTGCTGACGACTGACTCCAAGATGTCCTACGTCATCTTCAACTACTGGGACATCCAGTGGACCACAGGGACAGCAAGCGATGGAGATGCTGAAACGGGACTTGGGGGGACCCCAGCACATGTAGGTGGGAAGGGTGGAGGAGGAGAGTGAGGTTGTCCCACTCCGTGCTCTGAGTATGATGATGATGAAGTTCAGGGATTGGCCAATCTCATTTCCTGGGGATGATGATGATGATGATAAAGGTCCAGGACTGGTCCGCAACATTTTTGGTGAGGTGAGGTTGTCCACCCCAGCTTCTGGAGATGATGACCATGATAGTGATGGTCATGGATTGGCCCACATCATTTCTGGATGATATCAAATATGTTCACATCCTAAAATAATTTTAAGAGGCCCACTACCCCTTTGGGTGGGGTCAGGCCTTCTAGATTCCACCCCCGCCCCCCCCACAATTTTCCAGGCGGGATTCAATAGCGGTGATGACACCAACTTCTACAACATTCCTGGATCCCAAACTGATGCCATCATCAACATCACCACCACCTCCAACGTCAAGGTCCCAGGACGCTGGGTCTTTCGGGTGGATGACTTCCAGGTGACAAGTGAGGATCCTCCCCAGGCGACCAAAAACTGCTGGCTGTGAGTTGGAGGAGAAAATCGGGAATTTTGAGGAGAAGTGGGAATTTGGGGAGTAAATTCAGGAGTAAGAAGGGAAAGGGGGGAATTTGGGGCAATAATTTATGACTATGGGAAGACCACTGTGAATTCAGGGGAAGATAATGGTCGGGGAAAATTAGGAATCTGAGGGGAACAGTGGGAATCTTGGTTGGAATATTGAGAATTTAGGGACAAATTAGGAACTGAAGAAAACTGGGCATTTGGGGAAAGGTGGGGATTTCATGGGATGATTTCCAGGGAAAATCTGGATTTCTAAGGGGAATATTGGGATTTTTGGGGGTATTGAGCGTTTGGGTGGAAAGTGACCCTTGCTCTTGGGCTGTTGATGTCTCCTCTAGGTGAATTGAGGGGAGTGGGCTGGAGGCCATCACCACTGCCACTGTTATCACCGATGAAGCCACTATGGAGGTCAGGATCGTGCCAACTTCTATCAGAGTAATAAAATTGCAGCAAAGACATTGCAGTGTTCATGTCCTTGTCATTGTTATGACACCCATGGTGATGTCATCACACTTAGGTCACTATCACTCTCACTGTTCTCACATTTGCAGGGGATCTGAAGGGTTTAGGGGTGAAATGTGACAGAATTAATTCAATTTTCCCTTTTGGGTGCTGATTTCTGGGGTCTTGTGCAATATGAAACCATGCGGCAGCCATGTGCAGGAGAGACACAACCCACAACAGACATCTTGGCATGCACCCCCAAAATGCTGCCCCTGCAGCACACCTGGACGTCACAAGACACACAGGAACATGTAGGATACAGCTTTACCCCTCCCCACCCTGGGCCCCTACTCACAGGATCATTCGGGCTGGAAGAGAACTCTAAGAGCCTCAAACCCAACCTTGGGCTGAGCAACCCATGTCAAGCAGACCACAGCCCTGAGTGCCATATCCAGGAGTTCCTTGAGCGCTCCAAGGATGGTGATTACACCACCACCCTGAGCAGACCGTTCCAACGCCCAATTACCCCTCCTGCGAAGAAATGCCTCCCGATGTCCAGCCCCAACCTTCCCTGGCACAGCTCGAGACCATTTCCTCTTGTCCCGCTGCTGGTTGCCTGGGAGAAAAGACTCATTCCTACCTGGCAACAAGCTCCTCTCCAGGAAATTGTGGAAAGTGATCAAGTCACCCCTAGTCATCCTTTTCCACAGGCTGAGACCCCCAGGCTCCCTCAACCCCTCCTGGTTCTCCAGATCTCAGCTCTGTTCCCTTCTCTGGACGTGCTCCAGCCCCTCAATGTCTTTCCTGCCATGAGGGGCCCAGAGCAGCCCCCAGGATGTGAGGTGGTCCCTCAGCAGTGCCAGCACAGGGACGGTCACTGCCCTGCTCCTGCTGCCGCACCAGGGCTGGAACAGCCCAGGGCCATTGGCCTTCTTGGCCACCGGGGCACCCCTGGCACGGGTTTTGGTACTCAAGTTTTGTCATGAGCACCCCCAGGGCCTTTCGTAATGAACAGCTGTGCCCCAGCCTGGAGCTGCAGAAGTTGTTGTGACCCCAGGGCAGGACCTGGCCCTTCCCCTGGGTGCACCTCATGCCCTTGGCCTGGGCCTATTGATCCCATCGATCCCTCAACCCACAAAATGCATTTAAAAAAAAAATCCCTCCCTCCTCTTCCTGTTTTTCCTCTTTCCCTCTTCTTTTACTGCAATCACACTCTCTATTTCTCAAAAAAAGATGCTATTTTTGCTCCTTCACCTCCTTGTTGTTGTGGAATAATTTAAACCACATCGGAAAAAAAAAACCCTTGATATCTAGTAATGCCAATTTTTGACATCAGTTTTAACAAAAACCCCTTGTTTTTCTCTCTGTTTTCAACTTTTCTGGCCAAAAATTATCTCACATCATTGGGTGGGGTAGTCCCCTGGGGGTGCCTGGATTAGTCATTTTCTTTCCCCTTTTTCTGCCAAAATTAAAAAATAATTGAGGGAGGAGCCAGATTTGCCGTCCTGGGATAGTATTTCCTTCACAGCTTTGGGGATAAAAGTGAACTCTTTGGGGATACACAGCTAAGCTGGGAATCAAACAGAGCCGAAGGCAGGTAAGGGCAAATGTAGATCTAATAACTGATATTTCTTTTGCAGAAAAGACCCTAAAGTGGGAAATCCACCTGAAAACTCCTCAAGCTCNGTGGGATTGGAATGTTTGTGATGGGATTTGAGGGAGAAAAGGGCAGGATAAAGGGATGGAAGGAAACAAGAGAGGGGGAAAAGGAAGGAAAAGAAGAATATAAAAAAAAAGGGGGGAAAGAAGGAGGAAAGGGAAAAGGGACAGGAATGGGAAATTGAGGAAAGAAGAGGGGAAAAGCAAAAAAGGGGAAAAGAGTGGGATACAAGGGAAAAAAGATAAAAAAGAAAAAGAGGAAGGAAAGGAAAGCTAGGGAAAGAAGGGAGAAAAGTAGGGAAAAATGTGGGGAAGGGGGAAAAAGCAGAAAAAACAGGAAAAGAGTGAGGCAAAGGAAAAAGGGCTAGAAAAAGGAAACCAGGAAGGAAGAATAAAAGAAAAATGAAGGAAGGGGAGGGGAAAAAGGGAAAAGGAGGAGGAAAGTATAAAAGGGTAAAGAAAGAATAAAAGGGGAAGGAAATGAAAAAAGTGGAGGAAAGGAGTGAAATGGGGGAAAAGGGATAGAAAAAGGGAAAAATTTGAAGAAATGGAAAAGCCTAAAGGGGACGTGGATGGGAAAATGGGATTTGGGGAAAAGAGGAGAAAATGGAAAAATGAAGCAAAAGAAAGAACGGGGGAAATAAGGGAGAAAGAGGAAATTTTAAAAAAAAAAAAAAAAAAGGGAAAAGGGAAGAAAAGAGGAATGAAAAAAAGAGGAAAAGGCAAAGAAGATTCAGAGGTACCTGGGATGGTGGGGGAAGGCATGTGGAAATACCTCCCCAAAAGTCAATTTTGGCACCAGGTGTAATAAAATTCACATTTTTGAGTAAATGTAATTAAAATAGTGAATTTGAGGATAGCTTGATTGAGAAAAACAGATTTTGGGGACAAATTCAGTACAACACTGATTATTGGGATGAGTACAAGGCTGAAACACACCGATTTTGGGGATCTGAGTGCGTTTTATGTCAAGAAATGGTGAATTTTGGTAAGATTCTAGTGAGATTTCAAAAAGTATGAGATTTTGACTGTTTTTTTTCCCTTTTGCACCCAGAACATCATGGATGATAGCTTGAGAAAAGCAGATGTGCTGAGATGGTTCTGGATTATGTTCTGGGGTAAGGTGAAACAGGGTGGGAAAATGCCCCAGAAGCTGTAAAATCCCCCTGAAATCATGCATTTCCTCAAAATAAGGGTTTTCCAGCCCAAAAGCTCCATCTCTTTCCCAGGGAAGTAATTGGGATTTCATCAAATTCACAACTGTTCAAATGGTTTGTTCTTGTGAATGATGATACAACAGATTAATCTAATTCATTAAATATTTGTTCAGTTTACTCTCCCAGCTGGAGTTTACTCTCGCATCTGGAGAACGAGTGTGTGAAAAATTAATCAAATCAATGATCAAAATACTACTCCATCAAATCAGTGATCTAACAAATTAATAGTTCATAAAATCAATCAAGTCATCAAATCTGTAATCCATTAAAGCAATAATCCATCAGAGCAACGTTAATTTTTTTCTCCAAAATAATATCCCATCCAATCAAATCCATAGTGCATAAACTCAATAAACTGTCAAATCAAAAATAATGACCCATTAAATTAACACTTCATCAAATCAACAGTCTGTCCAATAAAAAGTCCATCAGTTTATTAATCCATTGACTCAAAAGTCCACTGGTTTAATAATCTATTGAATCAATAATCCATTAAATCAACAATGCATCAGAAGAATGGCCTAGCAAGTGAAATCAAAGGTCTATCAGATTGAAAGTCCATCAAGCCAATAATCTATCTCATCATTAAACCATTAAAGTAACAATACATTAATCAATAATGCACCAAATTGATCAAGTTATCAGATCACTACTGCACCGAATCAGTGATCCAGCAATCAGTGATCCATGAAATCAACTGTTCATCAAACCAATTATCCATCAAATCAATCAAATCTCCACCAAATCAGTAATCCATCAAATTAATAATCCATCAAATCGATTATCTATCAGGTTACCCACCCCTCTTCTTCCTCCCCCAGCCCTCCTCCACC
>WBMY01002839.1:38749-50778 GCA_013397315.1 Donacobius atricapilla
CCCTCCTCCACCCCCCCAGCATCACCTCTCAGATGTCACCCCCTCACCTGGGAGACGAGTTCCTGGTGGCCTTCCTGCAGAACGGCGACCAGCGCACTCTGCGCAGCGACTTCCGCCTCCTCCTCCTCACCGGCCCCTCGCCGTCCACCACGGCCACCATCTCCATGAAGAGGCCTGGATTACGGATGACGGTGCAGGCGGCTGCCAACCAGCCGGTCCTGGTGAAGATCCCACCCCAAGCCGAGATGGTGGGAAGCCAAATTTTTGAAAACGCCGTGGTGGTGAAGACCAGTGCCGCCGTCACTGCAGTGATGGTCAACGACAAACCCATGGCAGCTGACTCCGCCGTCGTTATCCCGGTGCACCGGTGGGGGACGGAGTACCACGTGGTCACCCCCAACCCCGGCCCCACCCGCAACGCCCAGTTTGTGGTGGCCGCCTGGGACCAACCCACCACCGTCAACATTCACCTCAACGCCGACGTCACCTTCCGTGGGCAGCGGCATCCACGGGGCTCCACCCTTACCATCCCCCTGGAGCCCTTCCAAGCAGCGCAGATCCAGAGCGTGGCCGACCTTTCCGGAACGCGGGTGGTGGCGCAGAGACCGGTGGCCATCTTCAGCGGCCACACCTGCGTGGGCAGGTTGAGTCGCTGCGATCACGTGGTGGAACAGCTCCACCCTATTACCCAGTGGGGAAAATCCTTCCTGGTGCCCCCAGTGCCCTTCCAGGGACAATCCAACCTCGTCTACATCACCGCTGCCCAGCCAACACGGGTCACGGGTCACGGGGAGGCCACCGAGACCACGCGAGAGATACAACCCAACCACTCACTGCTGTACGGCACTCAGTCCCCACAGGGCTTGTTCCTCACTTCCGAAGCCGGGGTCCAAGTTTTCCTGTTGGGCAGTGGTGAGAACAGTGGTGCAGCGACCTTCGAGCCGTTCTTTGTCAGCATCCCAGACATAACTGGTTACTGCAACTCCTACAGTGCTGTTGCGCTGGAGGGCTATGACAACCGCATCCTGCTGGTGGCCAAGACAGCAGAAACTTCTGGGATACTGCTGAACCAGAGGCCCTTAGGGAGCGTGGTGTGGGAGCCAATCCCTGGGACGGAATACTCCTGGGTTGGGATAAATCTGGGAAGCGGATTTGGAATTCATCGTGTGGAGCACGAGACTGCAGCCTTTGGGGTGTGGAATGTCGGCATGAGGCAGGGGAAGCGCTACGGGGCAGAAGGAGCTTGCGACAGCGGTGAGTGGAGGTGGACTTTGGTATCAATAAATGAGCTAGAATCATATAGATATCAATAACAGATATTTATACTAATTATATTTTATTATATTTAATTATATTTTATTATATTTAATTATATTTAATTATATTTAATCATGCAAATGACAAAAAACAATTAAATAAAAATGACATCATTACAAAATAGTATTATTGTATTATAATAATATATAACATTATATGATAATATATTATTATAATAGTGACATTTAAAAATACTGATATACAGACATATAGGAATAATAGTAAAATAGCACCATTACAAAACAATATTATTGTATTATAATAATACATAACATTATATGATAATACATTATTATAATAGTAACGTTTAAAAAATGTTAATATACAAACATATAGGAATAATAGTAATAAACCCCCTAAATGTAATACACTAAATAAATTAATAAGAATCACTGGAGAATACATAAATAATACATTAAAATCACTATCTATAAATATAAACATAAACATACAATAAATGGTAAATAAGTATTAGAGACAAATATATATATGAGTTAACATGTCTTTGATAAATTTATATTTATACATTATTTAGAATCATATACATTTATTAAATTTCCAATAATTCTGCATGATGGAAATGCATAAGCAATATGTGGATAAAGAATGAATACCTAAACAAACAGAGACGATGTATAGATATTCATAAATGACACAGAAAAACTTACACGTAATTACAAATCAGATATAAACCCATGCAGAATATACAAATAAATATACACTTAGATGCATCCAAGCTATAATGGACGATGGAATTTAATGCCGTGTCACTAACAAACCCCCAGACCCGTGCCGGCGGGTGCAGTGCCGCGCCAAGGAGAGCTGTCACCTGGACAAGGGCATGCCCACCTGCCGCCACGACTACCTGGGCACCTGCACGGGCTCCCCGTCCCTGCAGTACCACACCTTTGATGGGGTCTCCGTGCGTTCCCGTGGCGGCTGCAGGTACACCCTGGCCAGGTACTGCGGGGCCGACCCCACCCTGGAGCCCTTCGCCGTGGAAGAGCAGAGGAGCCGGGATCACTCCGAGGAGCCTCTGGCCAACGTCTACGTCTACACCTACAATGTCTCCATCCGCGCTGGTGAGGACAAGGCCGTCCAGGTGAGCTTCTCCAGGCGCCAGATCCATCGTTCCAAATAAAACCCTTTGTCCCAAGTGGATTAAAATTTCTGGGGGTGAGTTCGACCTTCAAAAAACAAGGGAAGACGTCAAAAAATGTGTGAGAGGCTAAATCATTGCAATATTGATGTTGACCTTAAAAAATAAATAGAACCACCACATCTGTGGAATCTGGGGAGTTTTTTCCATTCCTAACCAGTTTTCCAGGTGGAATGTGGTTTTTTTCTCCTATCCTGGTCTCCATACAGACAAGATTAGCCCAGAAGATGTAGAAAATGGTTCAGATTTGGGGTTTGAGCTTTTCTCGGTGTGAATCTCCAGGAAGTAGGGCAAAAATTCTGATTTATAATGAAAGTGGATTATTCATGCAATCGTTTCTCCCTCTGTTTGTACTCATGTGCTTTTTACGGGATTGGGAACCACATTCTGTGGTTTAACCCTCCTCCTCATCTTCTGCCCCACCAGGTTAACAACAAACCCACCAACCTGCCAGCCACCCTGAAAGAGGGAAAAGTCCAGATTTTCCAAAATGAGGGTCGGACTATCCTCCAGACAGATTTTGGGCTGCAGGTGACCTATGATGAGGACCAGGTTATCATGGTGGCCGTGCCCAGCAGCTATTTTGGGGGCACCTGTGGCCTCTGTGCCAACTTCAACGAGGATACAGACGATGAAGCCATGGTTCCCAACGGTATTCCTGGTGAAGGTGGTGAGGATTGGGCAGAAAGCTGGAGAGATCCCTCATGCCAGGAAGACTGTGGAGACCAGGAGATTGCACAGGGCACAGAGAGATGTGGTGAGTTCAAGGGTGGGTCTGTGAGGATCCTGGGGAAGGGAGAAGAGTATCCATGTGAGAACTTACCTGTCAGTATTAGCCTAGAGCAATGGTAGGCATCGACACAATCAATGCGTCTTTTCACTCCAAAACATCCCCAAATCCACCTACCCCCCTAATCCAACCCCCGGTGTCCACCAGCACTTTCCTGAGGGCCACCCCTGCTTGATGTCGCATGGACTCCACTACCCTTGTAGGCATCAAGAAAAGCAGTGGGGAAGGAATGACCCCAAAACCTCCCTGATCTCACTCCAGCTGCCCAAAAACCAGAAAACTGTGCTGAGATTTTTCCTGAGGGTTGTCCCTTTGGGGTGTATCTTGAGCTCAAGTTTGGTTTAGGTGTCAATGTAACCAAGGCCTCCATTACAGGGAAGGCTTGCACTGGTCGGTTCTCCCTAAAATACTCCTTAGCCCTCCTGGTTTGACTTCAGGCGTCCGCAACACATGGAATTCCACTGGGGCTTTCCTGAGGACTGTCCCCGTATGATGTCTCACAGACTCTTAAATCCCTTGTAGGCATCAAGGCAACCAACAGTCCCAGCACCACGGCCTCTGCTTGCTTCCACAACAACCGCTCCTACAACCTCCAAGACGAGTTTTGGGAGGATGGGAGCTGCCAGAAGCTGTGCCGGTGTGAGGGTTCGGGGGCGGTGACCTGCAGGCCGGGGGGATGCCGCTCCCATGAGAAGTGCGTCACGGTGAACGGCATCGCCAGCTGTGCACCAAAGAAGCACTACACCTGCATTGGGACGGGTGACCCGCACTACACCACCTTCGATGGGCTGAGGTTTGACTTCCAAGGCTCCTGCATCTACCAGTTTGCTGCCCTCTGCACCCCCAAGCCCACCCTGGTCCCCTTCAATGTCACCGTGGAGAACAACCACCGTGGCAGCCGCGCCGTGTCCTTCACCAAGACCGTCAGCCTGGAGGTCTATGAGAGTGTCGNCCGTCAGCCTGGAGGTCTATGACAGTGTCGTCAGCATGAGCCAGGAGCACCCACGCCAAGTCAAGGTGGGAAACCCCTCAAAGAGTCCCTTTCACCCCCAGATTCCCTCGAAAAATTCTTTCCATCCCCAAATTCCCTCATAGTCCCCTTTTTTTTTCCATTCTAATTAACTTTGTGCCCCCCAAATCTTCATTTTTTTCCCCAAAGTACCCTTTTTTAAAGGCCAAATTCTCCATTTCCCCCACATTTCCCCTTTTTTTTCACCCGAATCCCACTTTTTATCCCTCAAGTCCCCTTTATCTCCCCAAATACCTTGGGTTTTTTGGCTAAGTATCCCTTTTTACCCCTGGACTTCCCCCTTTTCCCTCAAATTGCTCTTCATTTCCCTCCAAATTCCCCTTTTCCCAAAAAAAAAAGCCCAATTTGCCCTCAAAATTGTTTCTTTTTTCCTGAAAAACCCCCTTTTCACCAAAAAGTTTCACTTTTCCCCTAAAATGCCTCTTTGTCTGCAAATTCTCCTCTTTTTCTGCCCAAACACCATTCTTTTCACTCAAATCCTCCTTTTATCTCTCAAATACTACTTTTTCCCCCCAAATCACTTCTTTACCCTAAAAATACTATTTTCCCAATCCTCCTAGTTCCCCCAAGTCACCTATTATCCTTGAAATTTCATTTTCTCTTCCATGCTTTCTCTTTTTTCCCAACAAATCCTCCTTTCCCCCAAATCCAACTTTTTGTTGCCAATTCCTGCTTTTTCTGCCAAATTCCTATTTTTCCCCAATTTCTCCATAAATTATATTAAACATGGACTACATTTAAACTGAATTAAAATATAAAAACACTTGAAATAAAGATACAGGAAGCAAATAATGATAAAAAGCATAAAGATAAAAAATGAAAGCAAATAAAGTCAATAACGAGAAATGAATGCAAAAAGAAAGAAAAAAAAAAGAAAGAAAAATTTAAGACAAAATAAAATTATAATATAAATAAAAATGCAACAACACAACTTTCAGACTGTGATTTCAAAACTCTTCTCTCCTGTCTCCACCCTTTGTCTCCCTGCCCTTCCCGCAGGTGGACGGGGCCTTTGTGTCCCTTCCCTTCACCCACCCCCACTTTTCTGTGTTCTACCGCGGCGTCCATGGCTTTGTCGTCACCGACTTTGGTGTCACTGTCACCTTTGACTGGTACAGCTACGCCCGTGTCATCCTCCCCACCGCCTACTCTGGTGCCGTCTGTGGCCTCTGTGGCAACGCCAACGGTGATCCTGGTGATGACTTTGTCACCCCTGGTGGCCACCGCGCCTCCGATGAGACCCGGCTGGGTGACAGCTGGAAGGTGGGGGATACCCCTGGGTGCTCAGCTGGCTGCGGCTCGGAGTGCCCCGTGTGTGACGCAGAGAAGGTGCGGCCGTACCGTGGGGACAGCTACTGTGGAGTCATCGCCCGAGCAGGGGGACCCTTCCAGGAGTGTCACCGTGTCATCAGCCCGGAGCCTTTCCTGCAGGACTGTGCTTTTGATGCCTGTCACTACAGGGGACACCGTGACACTGTGTGTCAGGGTGTTTCTGCCTATGTCACCGCGTGCCAGAGTCACGGGGTGGCTGTGGAGACGTGGAGGACGGCGGAGTTCTGCGGTGAGTGCGGTGGGTGGGGTGGCACCCTCTCTCCTCTCCTCTCCCTCTCCCTCTCCCTCTCCCTCTTTGTTCCCTCCTTCATTCCTTCCTTCCTTCCTTCCTTCCTTCCTTGAGGGATTCTCCTTCCCTCTGAATATTCCCCTCACTCCCTATTTCCCTTTTCTCCCCCAGCTCTTTCCTGCCCTGCTCACTCGCACTATGAGCTCTGTGGGAGTCCCTGCCAGCCCACCTGCCACAGCCCCTCCGTCCCCAGCTCCTGCCCCGCAGCTCCCTGCTCCGAGGGCTGTTTCTGCGACACCGGCTATGTCCTCAGCGGCTCCGACTGTGTCCCTCACTCTGACTGCGGTTGTGAGTACCTTGGTCGCTACTACCAGAAGGACACCGAGTTTTACCCCTCGTGCCGGGAACGCTGCCACTGCAGCGCCAACGGCACAGTGACCTGCCAGGAGGCATTCTGTGGTGCGCACGAGGAGTGCCGGGTGGAGAACGGAGTGCTGGGATGTCACCCCACGGGTTACGGCCGGCTGGTTGTGTCAGGAGACCCCCACTATGTCACCTTTGACGGACGCGCCTTCAATATCCCGGGGTCCTGCACCTACATCCTGGCACGGGTGTGCCAGCCGGCACGGCGCTTGGTCAACTTCACGGTGCTGGTGGAGCATGAGGCAGGCAGTCACGGTGGCCCCGTGCTGATGAAGAGGGTGGTGATATCCATCCATGGGTACACGGTCACCATGGAGCGGGAACGGAGGTGGGAAGTGATGGTGAGTCTGGAGCCCCCCACAGTGGCGCCCTGATGATGAAGGGGGTGGTGGTGCCCATCCATGGGTGCAGTGTCAAACGTGGTGAGGCTCCAGAGATTCCCGTGGGGATGCCATGGTTATGAGGAGGGCGTTTCCCTCCACAGCTGCACTGTCACTGTGGAGTGGGATCCAGTGACTCTACTCCAAACGTCGCATATGTCACCCCATCCCCATTCCAGGTGGACTCGGAACGCTACACCCTCCCACTAGTGACAGAGGACAAGAAGCTCCGCGTCGGCCAAGAGGGAAGCAACATCGTGCTCCACGCTGCTGCAGGAGTCCGCGTCCTCTACAACGCAGCCACCTTCCTCCTCATCACTGTCCCTGACGTCTACCGCGGCCGGCTGTGTGGCTTGGGCGGTGACTACGATGGGGACCCCAGTGACGACTTCCGGCTGCCCAGCGGGGCACTGGCGGGGACCACCCAGGAATTCGTCGCCTCCTGGAAGGTTCCAGAGCAGGACAGACGGTGCAGCGACGGCTGCGACGACGGCACGTGCAGCAGGTGCGACGCGGCCGACGAGGCGGCGCGCGTCGGGAACGGATCCTGCGGGATCATCCGCGATGCAGAGGGGCCGTTCCGGGGGTGCCACTCCCGCGTCAGCCCCGTGGAGTATTTCAGCCACTGCGTGCACGACGTCTGCGCCGCCCGCGGGGACCGCGCTGCCTTGTGCCATGCCCTGCAAGCGTACACTGCTGCTTGCCAGGCTGCTGGCGCTCCCGTCACAGCATGGAGGACAGAGCAGTTCTGCCGTAAGTCAGAAAGAATTCTGCCACTCCAGGTCCTCTTCTTCTCAAAAAGCTACATTTTCTCCTGAAAAGGAAAAAAAAAAAAACAAAACANGCTTTTTAATGGCTTTTGCAAAGCAATAACTCTGTAACTTGAAGAAAAAAAAAAAACAACAAAACAAAACTAAAATTTTAGGCAAAAAAAAATCCCTCAAGTTTTGGAAAAACGGTCGTGGAAAGAATTTCTCCCAACAGGGGAAAACTTTCCCCTTTTTGGAAAATGTTTCCTCAAATTTTGACAAAGCTCCCCTGCGTTTCAAAAGCATCTTCGCGTTTTGCGAAAAATCCATCAAGTTTTAGAAAATATCCTTCAGCGTTTAAAAAGCCTAAAAAAGCGAAAAATTTTTGAATTTCAAAAAAGCCTTCCATTTTTGAAAGAATTTACTGAGATTTTAGAAAAATTCATTTATTTTTCAAAACGAAAAAAAATTCCATTATGCAAAAATTCCTTTAAAATTTGGGAGTTCTCTCTTAATTTTGATTAAAACCCTTCAGTAGTGAAAAAGGCCTCAAAATCTGAAAAAAACTGCTCACCATTTATAAAAATAATCATATTCTGAAAAATTCCCTCCGGTTTTAAACCTTTTTCCTCTAACTTTGAAAAAAAACCCTTTCAGTTCAGAAAAAAAAATATTTGCAGAGAACATCCTAATTTTGCTAAAACTCTTCCAATTTTGGGAAAAAAAGCTCAAATTCCCTGAGTTTCTGAAGAAACTGCCCATTTAGGTAACATTAATAACATTTTACTGAAAACACTTCAATATGGAGAAATAACTCCAGTTTGGAATGACGCCCTCAAAAAAAAAACCAAACCAAATTTTGATGGGAAAAAACCCCTCGGTTTTGATGAAAATGCCTAAATTGGGAAAAGAACTCTCATTTTGAAAAAGACTCTGTCGAATTTTAAAAAAAAAAAAAAAAACAAAAAAACACCACTTTTTTTTCCCCCCTGAAATTCTTCGAATTTTGATGAAAAAAACCCGGCAGAATTTTGGAATTTTCCCAACACTAGTGTTTTTTCCCTTTTCCCCCAGCCCTGTCCTGTCCCCCAAACAGCCACTATGAGCTCTGCACCCGCACCTGTGACCTCACCTGCGCCGCCCTGACGGGCCCTGCCCCCTGCACCTGGGGGTGCTTTGAAGGGTGTCGGTGTGACGAGGGGTTCCTCTTTGATGGGGACACCTGCGTGTCGCCCGAGCGCTGCGGCTGCCTCCACAGGGGACGCTACCTGAAGGTCGGGTGACAGGGCGGGCGACACCTGAGGCTGGGGGCTGCTGGGGTTGCTCTTCTGGGAATCAGGCTGGCGGTTGAGCTGCCCCACCTAGAAAGTTCTGGGGGGTCTGGGGGGGAAAAAAAAAAAAAAAAGGACAATTAACAGCAAAAAGGACAATTGGTGGGGAAAAAATAAAGCGAGGGAGTGGCCAAGAAAGATGTATTGATAATTAATGAGAAAAAAGTACCATTAATGGTAAAAAAAGGACACAAAAAAAATGTGATTAGCAGGGAAAAAGTTAGCATTTACTGGTTGAGCTGTCCAAAGTCTCCCAAATCCACCAGAATTTCTTGCTCTGTCGATTTGTCCTCTTGGAATTTGGGTAATTTCCCCAAAATCTGGGAGGCTGTGCTTAACCTGTGAGATTTCCTGTTCCAGGCAGGTGAGACTGTCACCTTCAACAACTGCTCCAAGGAATGCCACTGTCACCCATCCCGGGGGCTGGTGTGCCAGGACACAAAATGTCCCCAGGACCAGGAGTGCATCACCCGCGACGGGGCACAGGTGTGTGCCAGCAGGGAAGGGCGCTGCCGGCTCCTGCCTGGAGCTACCTTGGTCACCTTTGACGGCGTCGCCGGGCCCCTGCTGGCCAGCGGCACCTACAAGGTGTCAGCCCTCTGCGACGAGGAGGCGCCAGACTGGTTCAAGGTGGTGGTGGAGGTCAGCGACTGTCGTGACATCAGCGTCCCCGCGGCCACGGCTGCCATCGTCTTCGTCCGTGAGGGCGTTGTCAGCATCAATGGCAACATGGAGGTGTGGGTGAGTGGAGCAGCTGGGGAGCTTTGGGTGGTTTGGGTCGATCCAGAGAGATCTGGGCAAAAATCCCTCTGGATTTTGCCCGCTAATGAGCTACTTCATCTAACGTGGCATGATTTTGCCCAATGATGAGCCACTTGTGCAAAAAGAGAAGAGTGATTTTGCCTTTAGCCAAGTCAGAGTCCTTTGCCCAAGAACAAACCAGTTTTCTGTCATGTTTTTCACACTTTTCTGATATTTTCCCAGGTCAATGGCCTCTTCACCCGGCCCCCCGCCACCATCTCTAACTCCGTCTTTGTAGCGTCATCCCCTGGGAATGTCACCATCTCCCACAGCTCTGGGATGTCCGTCACCATCACCCGGGGTGGGGAGGCGACCATCACCGTGACCTCAGGCCTGGCCTCCCGTCTCTGTGCCCCCTGTGGGAATTTCAATGGAAACCCCAGAGATGACCTGAAGCTTCCAGATGGACGGGATGCCCGGAGTGTTGGAGAAGTGGTGGACATGTGGAAATCCCAGGATTTTGCTGGATGGTGAGTAATTCCTAATTCATTTTCCCCCAAATCCAAGAAAACTATGTTTTCCCACTCAGAAATTCGGCAATAATATCAGTGGGGGAAGGGCTGGGCAGATCCTGGAAGGAATTTTCCAGTTTCTTTGGTTTCATCCGCAGCGACTGAGGCAGGATCCTGTGGGAACGATCCGGGTAAGCAACTGCTTTGCCAAGAAATGAGACATCTTGCATTATAAGGGGCCTTTTTTTGCCCAGTAATGAGATATTTTTCCCAGTTATCCATTTTGCATAGTAAATACCATCTTTTCCCCCACAATTAGCTGCTTTACCCCAAATCAGGCCATTACACATAACTCTGACCCACTCTTGCATTAAAAGACCCAATTTTTTTGCATATTTATAGTCCATTTTGCATATACTTCCTCATTTTTGCCAAAACTGACCCATTTCTGCCCAAAATGATCTATTTCTTTCTCTTCCAGCCACATCTCTCACCAGACCCGTCAGGAAGTTGATGCTCCTATCTATCCCATCACATAGGTGGATCACCTCACATCAAATTTGGGAAAATTCTGGATTTTCCCTCAAATCCACGATTTTTTCCTGGATTTTTCTCAGATCGATTAACTCTGTGTGGATCCTAATGCCCTGATGTCCCACCCACCCCCTGGAACTCAGAAGCACAGCAAATTCAGGTCAAAAAGATCCAAATCCCAGTGGTTTTTTTCCCATATAAAAATGGTATTGCCAAGGGCTGGTTTGATACAACAGTCAATAAATGCTTCTAAAGGCTTTTTTGGGGTTTGAATTTCAGGTTTATTTGCTAAGTTGAAAAACTGAAGGGCCATCATCCCCACGGGTAGGCATATTTTACCTCTGAATGTGAGTCAGTGTGACCCCCAAGTGTAGGGCACTGGGACCCTTATGTGGGGCACTGCAGCCCCAGAGTATGCGGCATTCTGACCCCAAAGTCCAGGACACCGTGACCCTAAATTTGTAGCACCGTGGCCCCCAACACAACCCCAAGCATGGGGCGCGTCTACTGCAAATTGTGGTGCCGTGTGACCTAAAAGTCACTGTGACCCCAAACTGTGGGGCAATTTGACCCTAAATCATGCGGTACTTCCGAAATGTGGGGCACCATGACCCACGAGTTTGGAGCAAAGCGATGCCTATGCGTGAATCACTGTGACCCCAAAGAGTAAAACACCGTGACACCCAAGTGTGGGGCAATGTGATCCCCAAGTGTGAAGTGTTTTTGCCACAAAATGCGGGAACTGTGACCCCAAAATGTGGGGCACTGTGACCCCCAGGTCCGAGGCATTGAGACCCCCATACGAGAGTCACGGTGACCCCGAAGTGTGGCACGCTGTGGCTCACCCGAGTGTGAGGTGTCCTGGCAGCAGAGTGTGGGACAACGCTACCCGAGAGCGCGTGGCACTGCAACCCCTCAGAGCGGGGCACCGTCAGCCCACGCACAGGACGCTGTGACCCTGAGGCGCAGGATCCCAAAATACGCGGTATTCTGCCCCCAAAGGGTGTGGTGTTGTAGCCTTTAAGAGCACAGCGTGGTTACGTCCAAGTTGGGGACATTGCACCCCCAAAAGAGTGTGGCAATGTGACCCCCAGGGGTAGGGTATTTTGACCCCAAAGCGTGAGGCGCTGCCACTCCAAAACGTGGGACAATGGGACAACAAATGTGAGGTGCTGTTACCCATAAATGGGGGGCACTGTGACCCCCACGTGGAGGACACTGCAGCCCCAAAGTGGAGGATTTCATGACCCCTAAGTGTGGTGCATTTTGGCCCCAAGTTTTGGGATGCCCCAAAATGCGGGGCAACGTGACCCCAACATTTGGGACAACGAGCCCCCAAAGCGTGGGACATTATGAGCCCCAGTTCTGAGGTGCTGTAACTCCAAATTTCAGGGCGTTGTGACTCCACTGTTGGGGGCGCTGTGCCCTACACCGAGCCCCTCCCTCCCCAGCCTCCCCGCTCCATGCTGAATTGCCCCTCTCTCCCCCCCCACCTCTTTTTC
>WBMY01002839.1:50788-63270 GCA_013397315.1 Donacobius atricapilla
CCCCCCCCCCTCTTTTTCCCTGATTATGCCCCATTCCCACTTGGATTCTTGACCAGCTGGACTGCAGGGTGAGGACTCCTAGTTCCTTCTCATTTACCTCTGTGGGAGTGGGACATCTGGTGTCTCCCACCCTGCCTTGGAAAGTCCCCAAATCTCTGAGTCTCCTCCTCAAAATAACAACAAAACCTTGGCGGTGGGATACAAAATTCCCAGAAATACGGGAGGACCTGGAAGAATTCCCAGGTATTTTCACAACAACTTGGGACTGGCGAAAAGTCCTGGGAATTCTTCTGAAATAAAAGCTCCAAAAATAAGTATAAAGGATTTTAACTGGGGTTTTTTGCCATTTTTTCCCTTCAAAATCTGACATTTTTTGCATAGTGGATGCATTTTTTTGGAAAAAAAAAGTGGGGAAAATTGGTGTGCAAACTTGTCCTCTTTTCAAGGAGGGTGTAGCGGGATTGGGCCTTGTCTGGGGGAGTGGGGTGCCCCAGGGTGGTGGGAGGAATTTGAGTTCTTCTGGTGAGGCCCAGGGCGGAAGGTCTTGGGGTTTCTTTTTCCTGGAAGAGGGGTCTGGGAACAGGGGGTCGGTGCACTCCAGGTGTGTCTGGGGGTTTTGGGGTCCCCCAAGGTGGGGGAGATGGTTACGGTGAGGGGCCAGCAGCTCTGCTGGGCAGTGGAAGCCCTGGGAGCACTGGCAGACAAAGCTCAGCTGGCGCATTTCAAACATTGTGTTACTCAAATATTCCCACGTTCAATCAATATTCGACTCTTATTATCACTGTTGTGTTTTTTATTTGATTTTTTAATGGTACAACCACTTTAAAAGGGTTTTGTTAACTGCCTTCTAAGTCAAGAATGAACATAGTCCCATTTTGAAATGAGAGCACTTGTCACCTTCACCATGATCTCCGCATGTGAAAGGAATTTTTATTTTGGAAACATGATCATTTCTTTTCCTTTTCCTTTTCCTTTTCTTTTTCTTTTTCTTTTTCTCTTTTTCCTTTTTTTCCTTTTTTCTTTTCCTTTTTCTTTTTCCTTTTTTTCCTTTTTTCTTTTCCTTTTTCTTTTTCCTTTTTTTCCTTTTTTCTTTTCCTTTTTCTTTTTCCTTTTTTTCCTTTTTTCTTTTCCTTTTTCTTTTTCCTTTTTTTCCTTTTTTCTTTTCCTTTTTCTTTTTCCTTTTTTTCCTTTTTTCTTTTCCTTTTTCTTTTTCCTTTTTTTCCTTTTTTCCTTTTTTCTTTTTCTTTTTTTCCTCTTCCCCTTCCCCTTTCCCTTCCCCTTCCTCTTCCTCTTCTTTTCTTTCCCTTTTTTTCTTTGTTCCTTTTTAGGTTTTTCCTTTTTCTTTTTTTCTTTTTTCTTTTTTCTTGTTTCTTTTTTCTTTTTTCTTTTTTTCCTTTTTTCTTTTTTCTTTCTTTTTTCTTTTTTTTCTTTTGGCTTAATTTTTTTTTTCAACTATTAAAGGATTTTCAGTCACCTATTTATGGTGGTTTCTGAGCCTTGGAACACCTAGGGTGTGGAGCATGTCTCAGAACAATTTTTAGGTTGTTTTGTTGTAAAAGATCAATTCCAATAAATCAAAGGTTGATCAATATTTTGTCTCTTCCTTGGAGACAAATGCATTTAACTTTTCTTTGTGCTTTAATGGAGAAAAACTTCACTGATACACAGAGGTTGATGTTAACTCTTAAATCATCCTTATTTGATAATTTATTCTGTTTTGAGTATTTTTATAACACAGTCACAAAAGATGCCCAAGGGTCATGGAGAATAAAAGCTGTTGCTTTAAAAGCATTAGGAGAATAAAAAAAAAGTCCTTATTTAAAATTTTGAAAAAAAGAAGATTCCCTTAAATAAACACCATTCCATGTGGTGTTTTGCCACCTGTTCAAGCCAAATATCCTGCAGTAGGCTTCCAGGAGAAAAAGCTCTCTGACTCAAAAGTACAGACAGCTGTGTCTATGTCAAAGACAAAATGAAGTTAGTTTCTGCCTCAAAATCAGCAGTCTGAGGAAATGGCTCCAAATAAAACAAACAAAAAAAGTCTCCCTTTGTTTTGCTGTTTTTATTTTTTTTTCTTTTGCCTGCAGGCACCAACATTTTCATTCCTATATTTAAGATTGTGCAGTAGCTTTGGCTGCAAGGCCACAATTTAATTTACTTCTTAGCTGCAGCCCAGTCATTCAAATTTTGAGTAAATTAAGAATGTATCCTTCAGCTTCCACTGAAAATCTTGTGGGAAAGTTGAAGTACAGCTTTGATAATAAAGCACAGAAATATAAAGCAAAAGGTGTGCATCTCAGGTTTGTTTTTTTTTTTCATAGAGGACCTATAATGTCATCAACCTTTTTATCTACCTACTTGTTGGAAAAACTTAATTGAGAAAAAAGAATTGTAATAGGTTTCTACAAATTAGTATCATCTTCTCTCCCTGTATTTGTCAGCGGATCTATCCATAGACACATCAGCCAGGGAGTGGTGACGGCAGCCACAGGAGCATGCAGGAGATGGCACGTAACATCACGGAGTTGTGGAATGGTTTGTGTTGGAGGGGACCGTAAAGCCCCTCTCGTCCCTTCCCTCCGGGGACAGGGACATTTTTCACTACCCAGGCCGCCGAGCCCCGAACAGCCTGGCCTTGGACACTTCCAAAGATGGGGCAGCCACTCATTCTACCCCGATTTTTGGACTCCCAAAGACTCACGGGCCTGTGTTTTGTTCTAGGATTTTTGGGGATCTTTTGTGTTTGATGGTTCCACACACTCTCCCTGTGCCAGGGAAGAGCAGAGTCCCAGCAGAAGCGGCATACCTCCAGTCTGTACCCCTGTGCCATGGCACAAGATATGTGCTCTAGTTTCAGAGCAATTCCACAAGCAAAACCAATGAAGGTTACTTCTGAACCACAGAGAATTCATTTTCCCCTCAGTGGAGAACTTTTTATTTAAGCTAAGCAGATAACCTCCCTTTTGGAATGAAAGGGCTCAGGAGTAAACCTAGCTCCTGTCTCAGAGACTGAATCTAGGACCTCTGCAGTCATTTTCTGCCTACTAATTCCACAATAAAAATGCCGAAGGTATTTTTTTCCTGCAAAATAAGTCTACATGTTTAGATACGTCTTTGTAAAATTCCTATCTATGAAAGTGGATGCAGTTTGGAAGATTATGTGATATTGTTCATAGTGCTGATTTCCATCTGGGAAGGAGGAGCAGGTGTAAGGATGTAGCTGAGCTGGATGGAAAAATACAAGGCCAGACCATGGAAGAAAGAGGAACCGATGGTACTGCCCCATATGTGACTGTGATTTGGCACTACTAAGGCTCAAACCTGTCAGAGCTGACGTAATATTCTGATAGTGGTGCCTTGCCTGCTTCTAATACTGCCAACAACTACAAGAACTGAGAACAGGCTTTTATGCTAGCTGAGCCAGAAACAGGAGAAGCTTTTACTCCAGTGAAACTGTGATGTGAGTGTGTTCTGAGTGAGTAAACCGATCACCTGCCAAAAACACCTGCTTTCCACGACTGCACCCTCCCTGCTGTCTGCCCTCAAACCTTCTCCTTCCGCCTCTGCCTCCAGCCCTGGCACGGCAGAGAGCTGGCAAGGCAGTGACTGAGGCTGAGGTTATAATCCTATTGTATTTTACAAAGTCTCACACAGTTTTGGGCAGCACTTTCAAGCTCTTTGTTGAAGCTGTTCAATAATGTCCCCAGAGAGCAGAGCTAGGAATTATAAACCCAGCACCAATTGCAGGCAGTGCAGTCAGTGCAGGAAAAGTTCAATGTCTGACTCACTGGTGAGGCAGGAGTGGAGCTGACATGCACATGCGCTGTGCAAGGAGGGAGCTATGCCTCTTCATTAAAAAAAAAAAAAAAAAAAAAACCCCAAAAACACCCCAAACCAAAACAAGCCCCAAACTGTCCTTTTCCACTGATGAATTGTGTGGAGGAAGATGGAAATGAGGCATAGAATATAGAGGAAGAAAGGTGTGCAGAACTGCTGGAACATAAGAGCAAAGCACCAGAAGAACGCGTCCCAGGCCCCTGAAGATGAGCTTCAGCTTCTTCACCTCTAAATTCAGTGAGGAGAGGAGCAAGAGAAGCAAACAAGTTCTCTCAAAACAAGAATAAGCCACATTTTTAGCTTGACTTTCACTGTAGGGAAGATTCCCCTGCAGCTTTTAAATCCATGTTCTGATGTTCTGTCATGGAAAGCCCTCTCAGTGTGTTTTGTGCACAGCAGCACCTTGTGACTCTGCTGTCACCAAGGCCACAGGGGCCCATCTGGGGCTGGTTTAAACGCCCAGTTTCTTTGCTCTGTTGTTTTTTGGCTGCAGCAAGCAGGTTTTTGGAGATATCACAGGCTGCAACCCGCTGGAAGGGCCTGGGGGAAAAGGTAATAATCACCAATAATTTGTAAATATCTTCTTTTGCCAGGCACGGTAGTGTCTCCACTTCCTCTTTTTCCTCAGAGGGCAGGAGTTATGAATCCTGAAGGGAAGAAAACATTATAAAGTTATTTTCCTACCAATCAATTCTGAACCACTCAGAGTAATTTTGGCAGTCCTGGATCTGTAGCAACTCATATAGGACTTGATTCAGTCACAAATCCAAAACCTGTGGAGATAAAACTTCAAGTTGGGAGTGTTGGGATAGGATCTTGCATCAATAACCTCACCTGCCTCTCTTCCCTCCCGCAGTACAGCTAAAGAAATGTGTACATTTGAAATGATACTTTTTATTTGCTTGTTTGCAATTATTTCTCAGAGCACTGAATTATGCTTCACCCATTTGTCAAGAATCAAAGGGAAGTGGGAGGAGGAATTGTGTCTCTGTGCCAGTCTACATGTTTTATTGCTTCTTCAAGATAAAGGAAACAAGGATTTTCTCTCTGCCTGATGCAGAGTGTGATTCACACGCCTGTTACAACACAAAGCCATAGAGATGTAAAGCCAATATAATTAAAACTGGGTATAATAAAACAATTGGCTGATGGCAGACACTACAGCCGTGCACAGCTACTCTCAAAGGGGAATATACACAGTTAAAAGGCATCTCTTTGGCAGAGCAACCCTGCTCAGTAGATTTAATTAAAACTCACAGAGATTATCATGTCAATTGATTCAGAATACCTCTGTAGAAGCTTTCAGGTAAAAAACCCCTTTGTGTTATGATCTCTCACCACTTTTCTCTGCCCAAGTAGCACTATGACTCTGATGGCTGTGTGAGGAAATAAATGAGCTTATGGACATGTAAGTCCTCCTTCATATCTGAAAATGATTAAGAAAGGTCTTAGTATGACTGAGAGGGTGTTTTTTTTTTTTTAAGTGCTTCATTCTCCCAGAAAGGGCTCAGTAAATGAAGACACAAAGGTTAAATCTTCTGAAAAGGGTCAAGAAAATGCTTGCCTTTTTTTTTTTTTTTTCGATTCAGAAAGAGTGATATTCATGGTAAATCCAAGTGGGAAAATATATTAATATTTTATCACACCTAATGAGATTAAAAGTGCGATGAAAGGACAAGTCAGTGCAAAACCACAGGTAATCCTGCAGCTGACAGTCTCAACAGATGCAGAAAATGAATCACTGTCCTGTAAAATCCCTGCAGAGATGCTTCAGGGGACTGCTAAAAGTGCTTAACACCTTCTTGGCCTGCTAAAAATAAATCATTATTAATTCTGTTAAGGAAAAAAATGCCTGTCTTTTGGGGAGTGAAACAAGGAGTCCTGCTTCAAGCAGTGGGGAAAAGAAGAGGAGCCACCCAAAGAAAAGCCACAGAACTCCTCAGTGAAGCCACCCAAAGAAAAGCCACAGAACTCCTCAGTGAAGCCATGTGGTCCAACGAACCACAGCAGCAAACACACACTGATAAAGGAAAATGTATGCAACATCCGTGGCCAGCTGATGTAGGTTTCATTCTTGACACAAAAAGAGTTAAGCAACAAACAAAATCATGGGGCAGTTCAAGCAAGAGTCCATCGTACCTCATTAGAATACTGAAATAAAATACTCCCCTACTCCCATGAAAGAATCATTCCAGCATAATTATAAAACCTAAGCCCTTTCTGAGGGATAAATCAAGTGCTTCAGGGGGAAAACCAAGGCACAAGCCATGCAGGGATGAAAGGGCTGCTCTGGTCTCTCTCTTCTCACCACGTGCCCAGGAACACCTGCCTCAGCGCTAGCAGAAGAGCAGTGTCCCTGCTGCGGGACAAAAGAAATTTTTCTCACACATTCATGGACTCTGAAATACCGTGCGTGCTCATATGGCTCTGATTTTTGTGGCACACACCTGCTGGAATGATACCAAACTCCAGCCCAGACACTGTGATGCAGAGCAGATGCTAATGGCTCACCCCTATTGCAGGTGGTGTAGCCTTGTTAAGAGTGGAAATGGAAGGGGAAAGGGGCCAGGAATTGGTGAGGTGTGGGCTGGATTAGCCTCTGGGATTTTGCACAGGATGGCACATGTCATAGAGAAGAGATTGAAAGAGGAGCAACCTAAGCCAAATAGCCTCGGATTTGCCCCAAGCTAGAGACACAGGCTAGCTCCCATGGCTCAGAACGACTGGATTTGAGTCCACAGCCATGTCTGGACACGTTGATGAATATCCCATCTCTCCAGAGAAGCAAACCACATATTTCTTTAAATTGCTTTTTTGTCCCTGCAGAGGGAAATTACCTTTCATTTTTTTTTTTAACACTTTCATCACAGAAGTCAAACCATTGTCGTTGTCCTGTGTGTACCAAGGATTTCTCTCTCTCTTTGGATTATCTGCAATTTTTGTCATGACTTGGACCAAGAACCTCTGAGTACCACCAGACCATCACCCTCAGGCAGATGATAAAATCCTGAGCCAGAGCAAATCCAGCATCAAACATTTCAAAGCTGTTTAACAGCACTGCTTCAACTAAAACATGTGAGGAGAATCTGCCAATCTTTCACTCGGAGCAGGCACATGCTGAAAGGAACAGCTGTGATCCTGTGTAGTCTTTGTGATGTGTATTAAGCATAAAGAAAAAGGAGAGAAATATAAAAGAACTTTATGCATCAGATTAAGCAACTGGGATCTCTAAAATCCCCTTTTTAGAGCAGGGTTTATGGGGTTATTTTCTGTGAGGGCAGGAAGCAGCGCAGGCTGAGCTCTGAGGCCCAGCGAGCATCTGGGGTAGCTGGTGCGCCAGGGTTCAGGTCGTGCAGTGTGCGCTTTCACACACCAGCCAGGTCCCGCAGATTTCTGCTTGTTACAGACCAGACTTTCATTGCCTCCACCAGCTGACTGTTTCCCTGGCAGCCTGGGAGAATGATTCATCTCACAACCTGAGCGCACATCCCACAGACTGGCCACGGGGCAAGAAAACCTGCGAGGGGCAAATCTTATCCCAAGCCCTAGAGGTCAGGAGGCTGAGAAGAACATGAGCTCTGAAGGCGCAACTGAAACCTTCTTTTCATGCGGGACATAAAGAATCTGAGCATGTAAATCAGAGTGATGAATGGTTGAAAAATACCTGGAAATAGGTGTCTTAGAGCTGCAGCGGGAAAGCCCCTTCAAAAAATTTTTATAAGGAGCCTCATGGATATAGCTGGCCATGACATCTTTCATATTTTGCTGTGCAGCTCTCCTACACTTGGTGTCAATATTTTTATTGCTCTCACCCCTCATCATTGAAGAGCAATATTGAAAATTTTATCTGTACTGAATTCTTTTCCCTGCTAAAACAGTTTCCTATGCAAATATTGCCTGCAGCTCCAGAAATCAAAGTCTGTTCTCAGCAGGACTGAGCTGTCCCTACCTTTTGCAGGTATGACCGCATCTGCCACCAGCCAAGGTCCCCAGGTCAGACATCTGTTAGCTGCAAAAAAAGGACAATGTTTTCGTTATTCCTGCGGTATCTGAAGCATCCATTGACAAGAGAAATTGAAGAGTTTGCAAAAGTCAGTATGGAGAAGGACTGAGCTACAAAGCTGTTACAAATTGAGATGCTGAAACTCTTGGAGAAATTGAATAAAAATCATATTTTTAAGACTTGTCATTCATTATTATGTTTAGTAAGCTTGAGGTCCTTGACTCTCAAGCCTGATGCACCCCTTTGTACGTGCAATGAGTGTGCTAGGAAAGCAGATACTTTGTAATTTTCAGAATTAAAGAGAATCAGTTATTACATAATTTATTGAAAACTATCTAATAAATGAACTGCTCTGATGTTTTCTGCATCACATCTGTAATTATGAATAAATAGCAGATTTCATATGCCCTTCTTAGAGTAGCAAAAATGGCTAAATATTGAACAAGCAATGTTTTCCGTTCAGATCCTAGAGCCTTTCCAGCCATGTGTGGACTTTACTCATAAAGGAAATTTTTTTTTAAGGTTTTTTTTTTTTTTTCCCATAAAAAATGGTGTAGAAATAGGTGGTCTCAATAAAAAAAGATATACTAGGAAAATATTTAGGCAGAAATATGGGTGTTGGTTTTGGTTTTTTTTTCCATTATTGACACATGTAATATTTTATTTATTATACAACAGTTCCAAGAGAGGTAAATTTTCCAATTTGGTAGAAAAACAGGGCAATCTGTCTTTAACTGATCAAGCATACATTGCAAAGAATAACTAACAGTAAAAGTTTTCAGGAATTTAATTGCTCTGAAATTAAAACTGCAGAGAACTCGGGTTTGGGATTTCTTTTCACTGACGGAAGTGCTATTCTCCAGCAGTTTCCAAACAAAAAACCTGACCTAAATCAGCTACTCAGAACACAGGATTTCAAAATTGCAAAGCAATTATCCACAGCCATGGAGAGACCTGAACTGGGAGGTTTGTCTACGGTCTGAGAGCAGGTGGGAAAGCTCTGCTGGGAGCCAGACGGAGAAAGGGCCAAGGAGAGGCAGAAACTGGAGATCTCTTTGATGGGAAGAGCACCTGTGACTGCTGGAAAAACTATTGCACAGTGAAGGTACTTCTGAAGTTTAATTTTGTGTTAAATTGAGCACATTTTGAAACTTCTTGGAGTCTGAGCCCTTGGAGTCAAAACCCTTTGAGTTTCCTCAGGACCCTGGCCCAAATGGTAACTTAAGAGAGAGAGCTTCGATCCGCTGTCAGTAAAGCAAATTTAATTACACAAAAACAACAAACAATGAGGCATCCACTGTGTTGGAATGAACTGGACAGAGCAATACAAGGGACAAAAAGGCTTGAGGCCAAAGGTGGAGTCTAGGGGTGGCCAGGGGTGTTTACACACACCAGTGTGGGTGGGGAGTTAAGGTGTGGTCTGAGGGAAGGGCCCAATGGGGGACAACAGGTAAGAATATTAAAATTGGTGAACCAAAAAACAACCTATGATCACACAGAGAACTGAGAACTTTCTGGTAACCATCTGCATAAAGAGCACGTCCATCAGCCTTTTGCTTCTGGTGCTGAGAACAAGGTTTCTCCAGGCATTTTTCCAGGCTTCTCTTCTTCCCAGGGAAACTCCCCTCTACAACAGCTGGTCTTCCAGGAATAGCACAGGGCATGTGGATAACCCTTCCTACTCAATTGTTGGGAAAAACCCCCATACCTATAGCAAAACAGAAATATTTCTATGAGAACACAAGCAGGTGAATAATATTTAATTTAAAATGTGGGAAATATCTCATGCAAAACTTGGAACGGAACATGACCTTTACTTTCCCAGCAGATGTTATTCCAGCTTTTTTCTTAAAGTTTTCTTAGAATTTGTCTGGTGCCAGTAGTGTGTGAGAACCCACTGGATTTAAAGACAGAGCAAGTCTCCCATGCTGTATTATCCCAAATTTACCTGTCCTTGCAGGTGCAGCCCCTTCTGCTGAATGGATGTTAAGCAACACCAGGTGATGTCTTATTATTTTTTCTTCCAAAAATGTGAACTATGAGATCTCCAAGAACACAGGTCCAGTGGATATTTGTAGGCAGCCCGACATGTGAAAAGCATGCCATATATCCTGAACAGCTGTATCCTGTGTTATTGCTGGTGTCACTGTAAGATCTCTTGATTTCTGAACCTGCAGATAGATGAGAACTTCTGTTTTCTCCTGACAGGATGACTATTAACAACCAAAAAAGTGTGGAAACGCAAACCACTAACAAAATCACCATTGTAAGTAAAAAACACAGAGCACCCCCTAGCAGAGGGATGCTGTAAAACACAGTGGCATGAAATTACTCCTGTAAAATAAAACACTAAATTGTTGCGCCTCTTTTCCAGAATGAAAGCAACCCTCTGCCTATCATGACAGAAATTACATTAGGGCACTTTTCTCACTATGGGAAAGTCATCAAATAAGTGTAACCAGCTTATTGTGCAGTGGTGGCAATATGTGAAGTGCATGAAATCAAGCCCAAAAGATGGGGGTTTGCTATTGTTGATGCTGCACGAAAGACCCAGGTCGGCCTCCAAACATCTCCATCATGTTGCATGATCTGCACTGGGATCCCTGATGTGTCCCAGTCTCCCTCCCTGACACCGGGTGAGGAGGCAGCAGATTCCTCCTCACAGGTGTGAGATGGGTGTGGGATTCCTGGGGGTGCCACAGGGGCCAGTCCAGGCCAGGCAGCACTTACAGGGGAGATGTGGTGCGCTGGGTTCGCTTCCCCAGAAATGATATTCAAATTTTGCGCTGAGCTTTTGGTATAAATGAATCAGCCAGTTTAATGATTAGAAGAATTTATTAAACCATCCAAGTAAAATTGGAAAAAGCCACAAGCAAAACAGCGCCGAGCCGGGCGATCGGCGCTGGGTGAACCGGGTTCGGACCACTCCGTACCCCTGTAGTTCACAAAATGCTGTCCTCACAGGGTCTTTTTTATACTATTTTTGGACTCTGTGGGATACTGAGGGGTTCTTCCTGCTTCCTCTGCTGATCTTGTTCTTTTCTTGACATATTAATGCATGTTCTTTCTTGTGGCCACCCTGGACAAAAGAGTGTTCCCAGAATTTTGTTCTTGCTGGAATCTTGTTAAATGATAATCCTCTTGAATATCATTTTCTGGCAACGAATATTCATCTTATCATTTTAATGCATAATGCTGGTGTAATTTATGATTTAGAGTAAATTCGTGCTAAGGAGTGAAACTACAGTATCTTTTAATGGAAACCAAGTAATGGGGAACAGCAAATATGCACCAGGTGATAAGAGAAAAGGTATTCACTACCAGAGATGAATTCTTGTCTCAGAAGGGGGGTATTCCAGAGGATTATTTTGTCTGGTGGAATCCCAGAATTATGCATTAAAACTATAAGATAAATATTCGTCGCCAGAAAAAGATATTCAAGAGGATAATCGTCTAACAGGATTCCAGTGATAGGGGTATTCCGAGAAAATCTTTGTCAGAAGCAGCCACAAGAAAGAACATGCATTAATATGTGAAAAAGGACAAGATCAGCAGAGGAAGCAGGAAGCACCCCCAGTATCCCGCAAAGTCTGAAAATAGTATAAAAAAGACCCTGTGAGGACAGTGTTTTGTGAACTACAGGGGTACGGAGCGATCCCAACCCGGTTCACCCAGCACCCATCGCCCAGCTCGGCGCTGCTTTGCTTGTGGCTTCTTCCAATTTTACTTTGATTGTTTAATAGATTCCTTTGATCATTAAATTGGTTGATTCATTTATAACAGCTGGGATTTCACCACATGAAATAATCCTCTGGAATACCCCACTTTGAGACAAGAATTCATCTCTGGTAGCAAATACCTTTTCTCTTATCACCTGGTGCATTTTGCTCTTGGTTTCCATTTAAAAACACTGTCGCTTCAGTCCTTAGCACGAATTTATTCTAAATCATATATTACAGCTTTCAAGCAAACATCTACAATTTTTGTGGGAAAGGGTGGTCAGATTGATGTACTCCCCGTGTTTCTCTGGCTGTATGAACACCCAGGAAACTCAAAGACCCCATCAGTATGTACAGTTATAGCAACTGAGAAATTCGGTACATTCGGAGGAGCAAAATAACGATATCAACATTTCCCCGCCTTTGAAAAGTGTGTTTAAAAGTCAGCAGGACAAAAAGGAATACTTTAGTATACGTTTAGCTGAGAAACCTATGCAAATTGGGTGTGGTAATTCATAGCTGAAACCTATAAATGCCTGAAACCTCCCTGTAATGACTCCCTTAGCAGATACAATCCATGTCTTTGTGTACATGCAGGGTGGGGAAGTGTCAACTCTTGCTTTGTGCCTCATCTAACCATCATCTATCTATACAGTGCCAAGGAGCACAACTTCATCCCCGAGGTTCCAGAAGCTCAGAGTGAAATTTAGACTGAATTTACACCAATAAAAATTGCAAAACAGAAGTGCAAGGCCAAAAGCCAGAAATTAATAGCAAATGTCACTGAATTAGGTTGCCACAGATGTTGCAAGGAAAGAAGAGGAAACAGAAAAAAACCTTGACTAACCGAACAAACCAACAAACCAACCAATCAAAAAAAAAAAACCAAACAACACCCACATAAAAACCAAACACAAAAAAAA
>WBMY01002839.1:68455-80363 GCA_013397315.1 Donacobius atricapilla
GGCAGCTGCCGAGGCCCAGAGACCCGGCTCGGCTCGGCTCGGCTCCCGCCGCGCCGGCCTAAGCATGGCTGCCCCCAACCCCACCAGCCCTGGCCCCGGGCCCCTCCCGGCCTGGCCGCGATGTTACCTCGGCCGGATCCATCGGAAAGGGAAGGAATCTCCCAAGGTTCCTGTATTTAAGCGGTGTGTCCCAGGGGTGTACACTTTTTACCTGATTGGCCAACTTGGCTGTCAGTTCCAAAGAAGATCACCGATGGGTTTGTCTACCATGCATGCCAAATCAATACACTCCCCTCTGGGTTCACTGAACATATTCAGCCTTCTCCAGCAACACCCTGCGACAGCCAGATCATCCACGTAACACTTTTCCTCTGCTCTGGAATTCACTGGATTCACCTAAGCCTCCATCAGCAATAATTGCGCATAAAAATTTAAAGGGTGATTTTGCATGACAGCCTGAACTCATGACTGGATTTTGTCTTCTGCCAGCTCTTTTTGCCAGCAGAACTGGGTTAGTGAAGTATCTCTGAGGAACTGAAACAGGCAAGAGTTATGGTGACACCATAGCCAGGTGACTTCTGAACTATTTTTAGGCAGTTCTGAGCATCAATCTGGTCTGATAACTTGATCCTCATGGCTACCACAGTCTCAGTGAAAACTTCAGAGAATTGATTTGCACTAAGAATGGTGTTTCACATGGAAACAAAGCATTGCATTTATATTGCTCTTTATAGAGCTTGTTCTGGGTATTTTCTTGAGGGATTCATCATCATGGTTTAATTAAGAAACTCCACTCCCACTGACAGCACTTTCTCAGATGCTGGTTGGGGACACTCAGTTTTTTCAATGTCATTTTCTGGAGCAGAAAACTGTAATTTATTTTTTTCTTGTCAACAACTAGATTTGACAAGGCCAGATGTCACCTCCTATTCAATGTATTCTTTTGGACACAGCTACTACCTTCACCCCAACAAGAGTGAAAATTAAAACCAAAATGAGATAAACATGATACAAGATCTTCATGAATACAAAAAAGTGTTTCATGCAGAACATATCAATTATAGTGGCCAAGACTTAAAACGTTTGTTTCTCAGTGCTTATAATGATATTCTCCTGATCACTGGTCTTTTACGGGAACTTCAGAACTTCAGAGGTTTGTGTTTGTGCTCACTGGTTCATTTCTTTCTAGTCTTGCAGACTTCAGCTGTCCCACTCAAGATCCAGCTCATACATTTTCAGGTGTAAGGTATTTTTACCCAATGGTCTCACATCATGTAGAGATTTTCCTTTTGGTACACAGATGAAACTTCAATTAGGATTTTTTCTCTTTCAAATAGTTTATTTTAAACACAGGCATGCATACTCTTTTTCCTCCCTGTATGTCATTTTCCTTCCATACAGCTTCTAGAAATGCATAAAGGAAAAACAAATATCCAATCCAAGGAGTGTGGCGCCATTTGCTTCAGCTTTTAGCTAAATGTATTTAATCTAATACATTTATTTTCCCTACAATGTGGTGTAATTGTCTTCTAAGTGTAAAATGAAATCTTCCCTTACAAGCCCTATTTTTTTTTAAACTTCTGGAGTTATTTGCACACTAAAAATACTTTTTAATATTACATGTGAGTAGAGCAAATTAAAAGGCAGAGTGTCTCACAACAAAAATGTGACTCTTTTTGTAAATTGGCACTTCAGGCCTCTTCTTCAAAAGTGCAGTGTGAGTCTGGCTTTGACTATGTGAACATCGCACAGTAACCACATCAGAAAACCCAACGTAAATAAAAAATAACCAAATGTCTATTAAGAAATACTTAATTTTTATTCTTCCATAAACAAGTAATTTAGTTCACCACAATGCTTTTTCTTTTTTATTTGCCTATTTCTAGCAAGTAACTGGAGCAAGGATTGATTAACTGTGTTGCCTTCTCACATGCACAACCACAGCTGATCATGGAGAAACTTTATACACTGAAGGTTGATTTTTTCATGATGTTCTTTGGGGGAAAAAAATCAAAGGTCACTATTTACCATTTCAGAAATTCTTTTGATGAGCCTTGCCTCTGTACACCTAACAAGGTATTCAGCATGAAATGACAAGCACAATTTTTAATGCCAACTTTTGAAAACCACAGATTTCTCATTGCTCCTTAACGCACTAAATTTTTATTTTTATCTGGGTCCGAGCAGATTGCTCTTTAGAAAGAGAAAACTGCACTGTGTCCCCTGGCATTTTCCTGGCCAGCAGGGCTTGATCTGAACTGCCGAAATGGTCAGAGCTTCTCTGAGGAAGTCAAAAGAGATACTGATCTCATCTGAACGACTGCAAATACCTGTGAGAGAAATGCAGCCTGGCTAACAGGCTGGAATTGCTATGAGAAACACATTTTAGATATGAAAACACAGACTTTGTTCCTTATGAGAACCTAAGCAGGTAGGTAACAAAACTGGCCTGGCATTCAGATGTGCATAAATGAAACAACTTCTCTTACATGGCTCAGAGGCAGGGAGGCTAAATCTGCAGGCACTGCATTTCACACTGCTGTGAGCAGCCCTCAAAAATACCTTGTGCAGGAGAGGAGAGTTGTCACGGACTGAAAACTGGAGCCAGCCAGGCTGGAGAATTAGTTAATGAGAATATTTTAAATTCTTCATCAGAACAAACATCCCCAGAAACCATGAAAACTCCTCTTACTACACATTCTAGACAGTCACCTTTTGTTTCAAGCCTCGCTGTGTCTCATTCTTTCCCCTGCTCTCACTGTCAATTTACACTGTCTTTGTATTGTTCCTCTTTGTGTGATTCACGGAGGAGTCAAGCAAATGCACATCACCGTTGTATTTTTCATGTTTTGAATTAGTCAAGAAATTATTTTGAATATATAACATTTAAAAGAAAACAAATTGTTGGGGGTACACCTTCAGCCTCACTGCAAGTTGGACCTGGAGACAGGGAGCTGCAGCAGCCTCATGTCTGTCAGATACTGCATTCAACAGAATTCAGTTCTAACAGAAACTACTTGTATTTTTTAGTTACATGTTTGTGAGATGATAAAAATAATCCTCAAGCCCACATTTTCACAGAAAGAGACTGATAAAAGAGAAACTTTCACTTCATAATTTCCTAGAGGAAACCTCCCCTGAGCTGGTCAGAACTCTAGAGTGCACAGGGTGTGAGGAAGCTGTGCTTGCTTCATCCTCCTTTCTCAGTCTCGGAGCTGAAATGGATGCTGGAGATCCTCCCAAAAAGGGGATCTCTGGCAAAAAGCTCTGGAAACCGGGATGGGGGGAAAAAATAGTTACTTAATCAAATAACTAACTCCTCCAAATAGCTTCCAAAATCCTGTCAATCTTGAAACAAGAAAATTGTTTTCAAGTAGAAAAAGGAAGTCAGGGATCATGAGGGGAGGGATAGAAGAGGAACGTCTGCGCTGGGAGGAGATTTTGCTTTTGCCAAAAGTGTAATGTGCCGGACTTGCTCAGGTAGCAAAAGGCGACGGCTTCTCTCAGAGCAGAAAACTCTTCTGTAGAGCAAAACCAGCTGGGAGAAATTAAGTCTGACCACAGACTGCGTGCTCTTTATCAGCTGTGAGCACAGATCTAGCACAGTGGTGAGCAAGGGAAAAGGATTAACAGTTCTGGTAAGTATTGGAACAATACCCTCCTGCCTGATTTCCTGGGAAAGTCCATTTCTCAACAGCAGTAACACAAATGACACTGGCAGCCAGTTCACTCCTCCCCGCTCTCAGCTGGGCTGTCTCTCCTCTGTGAAAACAGCTCTGGCTCCTACCAGGCTTTGGATTTTGAAGGAAGGGGAACAAAAAGTCTTGAACGTATTTCTGTTGTCACAAGGGAAAACGTTCTGCCCTTCTCACACTTGCTTTTTCCAACCATATGTCCTTACACGTGGAAGACTCCAGCGTGTCCGCACAAGAAATTTTCTGGAGAATCACTGTGAAATTACTGGTAGACCCAGAAAAATACTGATAGACTCTGGTGCTTCATGAAAGGCCTAAGCCCATGGCCCTACATCAGGCAAAATTTTCCTTTGCCGGAGAAGGCTGTGGATGAAGAAGGAGCACAGAGGAGAGGAAAGGGGTTCTCCTTGTCTACAAAGCCAGGATTTTAAACAGGGGCATTTACAGTCAGTGTGGTCAAAGCTGACAGTTTGTCCAAGTACTTTTATTGTTTGCTTAGGAATCTTTTCAACATATAATTTTAAAAAAACAAAAAACCAACCAAACAACAAAAAGAACAACAGCCCCAAAACCAAAAAAAAACCCAACCCATCAACCAACCAACAAACAAACAAACAAAAAAACCAAACCAAACCAAACCAAACCAAACCAAACCAAACCAATAATATCAATCTTGTCTTAATATGTTAGCATTTATCTTTGTACTGCAATTCACTTTCTCCAAGGTTCTAAGAGTTAATCTAAGGGGCTGCAATTGTAATCCAAGGCATTCTCACACTGAAATGCAGCAGGGTTTTTTGGTTTTTAGCTACCTTTAATATCTCTGAAAGGGAACCGCATGGGAGAGATCCTAAACTCACAAGCTGGTTAATTTTCCTGCCTCCTTGACTAGAATTCTGGCCAATCATCCTGGAACATAGTAGTTGAGGGTTCTTATGTCTGCCCAGGCTGACAAACAAGATAAAATTAGTAGGAATAGTAGAATCCTGCTCTGACTATCAATTAATTAATAAAAAACCCCTATTTATTATAGACTTGAACAGTATTCATTTACTTTAAAGATAATTCTGTTTCTTCCTCTTATCATAAAGTATTATACTCTATTTGCTGTAATGGATAACTTCATTAAATTTAAGGAACTTGGGAAATCTTATATTTGACAGAGTACTTTTTATAATGAAGAGCATATAGTTTTCTTTCTAAAAATCAATAAACACATGTTTATTTCTTTGCTTTTTCATGTCCCTAGAGCTAGGTCAAATTGTTACTATCTCCCTAAAATGGTATATGCTCTCCTCCTCACAAGGTTATTAATTATCTCAAAACTGAATATAAATTTTCCATAATGCTGTCCCTAAAATTTCTTGGCTTTCAGTAATATCACACCACCTAGGTGAAGGAAAAAAATAATAAAAGAGAGAAGCCAAGTCAGAGAAACCTAAATCTCAGTTGTTCTGCTTTGGGCTGCTGTAGCTAATTGAGGAGGAGCAAATAAAACAAAAATTGCTCAAAAACCCTTTGTTTTGCACATAAAGCAGATTCATGAAAAAGCATCATTATATTTGGAGCAGAGTGGACTAAACACCACAGGATTTCTCATGAACAAGAGCTGTGGTAGAGCCATCCCTCCTCCGAGCAGACCAAGGTGAGCCCCACAGTTGCAGGGAGCAGAGGTCTGTGGGCATTTTCTTGCTGACACTTTTCACTCCTCTCCCCATTACTGAGACAGAAATGAATTAAATGTTTCTGGCTTGGTTTCCCCTTCCTGTCTTTTTGGTCTCTTTTAGATCCCCCTTCCCATCCTTGCAAATAACAGGTCCATCATGGTCCTCCCTGTGCTCTGCAGCAGCTTCCAAGAGTCCCTGAGCCCTTTTACAGAGATCTGGGGCTATCTTGGCTCTTGTTGAAAATCCCTCTTGTACTACCAAGGAAAACAGAAAAGAAAAAAATAAAAAAACCCGAAACAAATTTTACAAAGAACCCTAAACAAATAAAATTAATCAAACACATGCCTGACAATGAACAAGTAGAAGAGAAGCCAACAGATGAACCTGTGACAGAGGCTCCTTTTTTGTATGTCAAATCTCTGGTTGCACCATTTGGCCTGAGGACAGGAGAAATAACATTTACTCAACAATATTCAATCTTCTAAAACATTTCTGGTTTACAGTCTTTTATGTAATACCTATCTTAGGTATTCTAAGTCAGGTTATATACCTAACATTTTAGGTTTCTAATGTCACAGGAAGGGGTCTCTGGGGTCACAGAACCCATAATCCCAGAGCTGGCACTTAGCTTTCTATTTGGGTGACTCTGGCAAACCTGTCCCTGTTTGCTAAGCAAAATGACATTTTCAATGTGAAAACCCACTAATAAGTGTGGGAGAAAAAGAATCAACAGTTTTAATTGGTCAGGGGCCATTTGGTTCTGCCTGGCTGCCCTTTATGTGAGGTAAATATTTCATCTGGGGGAAGATTAGATGAGGAGGATTCACAAACTGGAGACAGAACTGCTGTGTAACTCTCTGTGTTTCTGTTGCTGCCAGCACAGACCAGCACAATGGCCGTGTATGACAATATCAAACCAGATGAGCAAGGGAGCCTAAAAGCTCTTCATGTCCTCCTGCAAAACACACAAGAAACCTCACCCGCAAAACACAACCAGACAGAGGCTGCACTGCCTGCATGTCCTTGTAGAAATGTACACAAAACCTTTGATGTGTCCCACATACATGGCAGGTGGAAGAACTGACCAAGGTGCGTAGTTGCATCCCTTTAGAGGACAGAGTTCTACCTCTGAAAATTTATCAGCTGCCCTGCACGGTTTCCATGGTTTCCCTGAGCTGCCAAGCAGGACGAATCCCCACCTGCAGCTCCTGTTTGTGGTTTCCTGCTGAGGAAATCTGCAGCAGAGGCGTGGGGAGCAAAAGGGCAGAGCGACCGCAGAGGAGTGAAATCCTTCCTGGCCTCCCAAACCTACCTCAGACAAGACCCAGCTTTGGAAGGAGGAAAATGCACCTGTTTGTTTGTAGGCCTTGTTGTGCAAAGGACTGACAATGACAGTGACAGGGAGTCTTTGCTGCTGTTCCAAGTCTCCTCAGAGACCTTTGGCACTGAGGTGTTAATACCAATGCAAATTCCCAAGGCACGTGCTGTGCCCAGACTGTGGGACAGCAGGAGCCTGGGCTGCTTGGTGGCACTTTGGGGTCTCCCCTCACGCGTTCATGCTTGTCCCTTTTCTTCCTGGTGACCCAGGAACTTGTGAAGTCAGATGTGGCTAGGAGATCCTGCTGTCGCATGGATCCAGCTTCCTGAAATGCTGTGACAGAAGAAGGTCAGGCAGAGACGAAATATTCCACTAATGCTCACTCCCAGGGAAACACAAGGCTCATCTCTTGCCCAGTTCCTTCAGGCACAGGACACAGATGTATGGAAAACCTTGCTTCTTTACTTCCTCCTCCCACAGTCCTCATTATACCCTTGTAAAAACAACCAAAAAATGTTTCTTGGTCCAGAAAAACACTGGAAAAGTCTTTAAAATTCTTCCTTGTTGGCTTCTCTGCAAATTCAATTCTTCACAGCTCTGCACAATCAGTATTGCAGGAAAACAATGAGCACTTCAAAATTGGAACTTTTTTGAAGAACCTGTTCTACAATTTCCTGGAAAATATCCTTTGGAGAGTTTAATCACAGGAGATTTTTTAAAAAGGTCATTCTGTCTCCCCAGGTCTTTACAGAAATTAAAGTCAGGCTTTGTATCAGTGTAAACCGATTTGAATTTTCTGCTTCAAGATTTTTTACTCCTCTGTGGGAGGCCAGGGTGGGGTCCTAGGGGTTCTCCTTCCTCAGACTTCTCAGCGAACTCCTCATTGGGATGATTGGCTGGAAGAAGCTGAGTTACCCAAAGCAAAACCTTTGCTGGATTTCTTGCTCTGTCTGTTTGAAAGGCAGGTTTGAAAAGTTTCAGTGGTCCTACAACACTTTCTGGATAAAATACTCCTACATATTTCATCCTGATTCTTCATTGGTTTCTTCTTGCCACAGTTGAACAAAAATAGAGCAATCCCGTGGAGAATTTTGAAACAGTGGGTGGTAGGGGTCTTTAACCCAGAATTCAACAAAAATTTAGAGAATTAAGAGTTTAGTGCTGCAGAATTTCTTCTCTGTAGACCATTCTCCCCTCGCCTACTGGATGAATGGGAGAGACAGAACATTTCCTCAAATTTTACCTGCCATTTTAACCAGACTTTAGAGAGAGCCCCGTTATCTAACCAGTTATCTTTGTGCCTCATGGCCTACATCTCCCACTCAGATTCTTAAGTGGGAAAAAAAACAATTTTGGTGACAACAGTTTCATTTCTTTGGGAACTTTACTGTAAACAAATTAATTTCCTGGGATTGATAAGACCCAAGTGCTTTGCTATCTCTGTCTAATTTTATGAACAGAGAGACTGAGCTCCCATTTGCAGACTGTCCTGGGTACTGCAAAGACTTATAACCTGCGGGTTGCTGCCTGCGATTTTCATACCTTGGTGTCAAACAATCCTGGGGGGATTAGGTCATGAAACTTTTGTGATTCCTTCAAAATTCAATAACGGTGTTAGCTTCTGATCCGTTATTGCTGTGTTCAGAAGGTATCCTAGAAGACAGATATTGCCATGAAATACAGAGACTGCCTGAACACCAGAGAAAATCTACCAAGTTTGGGGCTGGTTGTGTGAGTTCAGGGTTTGCACTTCAGGTCAGCCTCACTGCACCTCAACTCCTCTGTCGGAGATATGTTTGGAGAAGAGTTTAGGAACTGCTCTCCCTTTCCATGTACTGAAAATTGTTCTGATCTGAAACCAAGTAACAACATGTGTCTGCTTAGCTAATTACAGAAGCTGAGAAAATTTAGGGCGAGATGTTCCCAGAAAAACCTGTGATGACTGTACTTTTCAGACACTTGATAGTTTAAAATCAAGTCAGAAAAAGAGGTGATAATTTGAGTTTGATAGTTCACTTGCAAGTCTCCAAAGAAGTGACAGGTGCCTGGATTTAAAGAGCGTAGTAAAAGTAGGCTGCATTTTTTTATTATTTTCCTGCCTTAGTTTCACACCAGTACTTCAACTATTACACCATTTCATGCTGAAAAAGGCTTTAGTTACTATAGTTACTGTAAAGTAATAAGTGTAAGTAATAAGAATCTCTGATCTCATCACTGGGCATTTTTGTCCTGTTCAAGGTCTGAAGAGTTGTCAGGAACACAGAAAACCACCCAGATAGCAGCGCTAGGTTGTGAGGATGAGGATGATGCGCTCTGAAGGATATATATCCCAGAAATGCAGGAAACTTTTAAATTAGCAGGTCCCGGTGTTTTCCTCATCCTGAACCTTAGCTGCCAGACGCCCCCAGATTGGTGGTGATAGAAGACGGGGGTGCTGGGACAGATCACACCCTCAGCCTTCAACAACATTTGAACTTCTCATTTAAGCCAACCCTTAAAGTCAAGAGCAAACTTTGGATCCAGTCTTGCCCATTTTTAAGGAATGACAAGGCAGCTCACAACTTCCACAGTTACACTCTCTCTGCAAATATTGTGCTTGTCCACACAAGGTTTACTTTCTCTGTCCTGTAAAACTTCCATGAAGATACCAAAAAATGTTCCAAGACCAAGGTTTTAAATGCATCACTGTGAAGGGGCACAGAACTGAGCTGTGAAAAATGCATATGATAAGATTGGCTTTTTGCAAATATTAAAATGAATACAGTATGTGTTATATTGTATTAATATTTTTTTTGTAATGTTGTATTAATCAGTGTAATTTAGGCTATAGTAGAATGTTAAACTAGAAACTATGTGATACTCTTTTTCTATGATTCCCTGCACAAGAGATAACAGCAAGAATTATTACTTTCTTATCAAGCAAAAACAAACACCATGGCACCTTCTTCCAGACTTAGTGGAGCCACGAAGAAGTTGACAAAAACTAGATAAAAACTCAAGCTGGCAAGGAGCGCATGTGTCACATAGGAACTGTATGAATATCCAACAGGCTGTTACTTTCAAGGGCCATCTCTGGTCTTCAAGGGTGTGTGGCTAGCTGATTGGAATTTAGCACACCCAGACGTCTGTAATTTTTGTTGTTATTGTCTCTTTATTATCCTAACTCCGATTGTCTAAAATTTCTATTGTTCTATCTTTATTATTGTTTCTATTATTATTTTATTGTTTTTATTATTATTTTATTAAACTTTTACATTTTTTAACATGCAATTGGCGTTTTTCACAGAGCCCTCCTACCCCTACCCACGTCTGTCTGAAAAAGAATTAGATGGTGACTCTGGAAAAAAAATATATAACCCTCCCAAAAAGATCTAACAAAATGTTCTGGTTTTTGAGTGGGTTTTTTGTTTGTTTGTTTGCTTGTTTGCTTGTTTGTTTGTTGTTTGGTTGGATTTTTTGGGGGTTTTTTTGTTTTGTTTTTTTTTTTAATATATATTTAAGCCACCTTCTCTCTCAGAAAAATACCCAAACATCTCACTACTGATTTTACTGTGGTGTTTCAATGTCAGTTAGGATTTTGCTGACAATTTATTGGAGGGTTTGGAGATAGATTAGAGAGTAAATATTACTAAAAAATGTGTATTTAAAAACAACAAAAAAAACCCCCAACCTGCACAGTCCAACACTGGAAGACCTTGGAGTTTTTCTGAGTTGCTGTGATAACAGCATGTTCCATACAAATGCACTCATTAAACAAGAACCTGTTAAAAATAAGCTAAAGTGATTTCGGAGGTTCAAAAACCCCCAGAGACAAAATTACTGTGTGTCTGATTCCTAATTGGACTCTTCTAAGGAAGCAGAAGGAAGTTTTAGGACATTTGACCTTGCAACTAACTGATTTATGTTTAGGATAATTTTAAATAGGAATTGCAGCTGAACCATTCTCCCACTCTGCCTTGTCTTTACCTTGAGTCAGCTCAGTCTGCAGGTTTTCTAGCAGTGAAATATTTAAAAAAATAATGTGCAATAGTCACTCCTAGAGTGTAAGAAAAGGTTGAATCCACGGCCACTATTGAGGAAATGATCATTTTACATAATAATGTTTTTATATCAACCAGACTGGGTCAGGAAAGGTAATTGATAGAGAGGTATATTATGACAAATCCTGTCTTTATGCGTCTGTCTGAACAAAAAGACGAGGACTAAATGATTTTCTTTTCCTGGAGAGATGAGGAACAGGATGGATCACATTCCATCTCCCACAAACCTTCCTGATGATGATTCATCTGTGCCCCATGAATCCATTCTGCTCTCACTATCCACTCCATCCAGCTGGTCATGGTGGCAGAAACAGGTTCCTCACTTCTGTCTATGCTGCAGCACAGCTGGGATGGGATTTCTTTTATTTGGACAATGCTTTAGGAGCAGAAAGCTGTTTGTGATCGCTGTGTTGAACTGGAGCTGTGCACCTAGGGACAGTGAGATTCCATCTGTTTGTTGGGCCCAAGCAGAGACAACAAGTACTCCTCTGTCTCTGCATAAACCCAGGGAGCTGCTTAACCTGAATCCTGCTGGGCACTCACACGGGACATCTCAGTCAGAAGTCATTCTTCTAAAAATAAGGAGATGGAGATTTTAAAAAAAAGGCTGTGCAGACAACTGTGTAAGGAAAAGAACATCTGGCATCAGAATTTGGATAAAATCCATAACACCACTTCCTCTTGTTAGATTCCTGATTTTTATTCAGGAGATCTGGGAGAAAGTCTGTATTGATTCCCTTTCATACAAGTTGCATGACACTGCACTCTCCTTTTAAAGAGGGTGTTTGCAGAAGTAAATTCTCCTTTCAGCAGCCATTTCCATGGGAATTGCTGTGGGAACAAAATAGTATCCCAAGGCTGAGGTGGCAGATTTTGTGGATCCCCTTAGCAACTCCCTTTTGCATATCCAGATCTGAACTGCTGTCCATCCATCCCTCCATCCATCCATCCATCATCCCTGCATCCCTCCATCCATCCCTCCATCCATCCATCCATCCATCCATTCATCCATCCATCAATCCATCCCTTCACCCATCCATCCATCCATCCCTCCATCCGTCCATCCATCCATCCCTCCATCCATCCATTCATCCATCCATTCATCCCTCCATCCCTTCACCCATCCATCCATCCATCCCTCCATCTTTCCATCCCTCCATCCATTCATCCATCCATCAATCCATCCCT
>WBMY01002839.1:80541-99871 GCA_013397315.1 Donacobius atricapilla
CTCCATCCATCCATCCATCCATCCATCCATCCATCCCTCCATCCCTCCATCCCTCCATCCACCCATCCATCCATCCATCCCTCCACCCATCCATCCCTCCATCCATCCATCCCTCCATCCCTCCATCCCTCCATCCATCCATCCATCCATCCATCTGCTTGTTTATTCCCTGGTACTAGCAGGACTTCTCTCCCCAGGGGACGTGTTGTGGCACACAGTGGAGTGCACTAAGGGGTCTCCTTGCCCTGAGAGGGAAAGTTCTCCCTGCTGAGGGCCAGCGCTGGAGGAAAAGGCCTCTGAGTTCCTCACCTAATCCATGGAGTGGTATCAGTCCTGAGACATTTGGAAGCAGCTTTGATACTGTAACTGGATACTCCGGTATTAACGGTATCTGTAACTCAAATCCTGGATCTGGTAACTCTCTTGGTCGCTCTGCAGCTGGCTTTGTTGTGGTGTCCCACCATGTCTTGCCCTTTCAGGGGCTGCATGCTGCCCTGGCAGGAAGGGAATTTTAACAGAGCTAGGGAAAACACAACACTCCCTTTGATTTACCTGCTTTTGTTCTATTTCTTTGCTAATGTCCATGCCCTCCTGCAAACTGTCAGGTTTTCTGAATTGTCTTTCTGCTGCAGATGTTAGCTTGATCTCTCACACTGTATTAACTGTCTTGTAAGGAAATGCTTCCAGAACTCTTTGCTTCCTCCTTTAGAACTGGCTGCACAGCCAGGCCCACAGCCACTCACTCAGGCGTCTGCACACCTCATGTCACCACGCTGAGATTTGGCTGCATGTCCCACGTTCTCAGGAGACATCAAGCCCCTGCACTTTCTCCTACCTGTCCGAAGATCCGTTATCTCTTGGTCCCTTTATCTCTCGGTCCCTTTATCTCTCTCACAGCCACGTGCTCTGTTCTCCCCTTTGCTGTGTGAGCCATTCCAGAGCTGAGTGCTCAGAACTGAAAGCAGCTTTCCAAATGAGGCCTCTCCAGTGGGAGCAGGGCTAGTTTCCAAACCTCGTGGCTGATAAATGTGTATGTGCATCTCGGGACACTGCTGGTTTTGTCCAAGCAATTAAGCATTGTGCCAAGGATCTCATACTTTATCCACCACTACTCCTCATTCCTACCTGAAATTTAACAGCACACAGAAACAGTGCTGGGTGTGTAATATGGCTCAGTAAAGGGAAATAATAAAAAGCTAGGAACACTGGTTACAATCCCATTTGGTTTAAAAAATGGAAAGAAAAGAGAATGATGCCAAATTTTCTTTTTAGAGCTGAGAAGTGTTTTGTGGACCATGCACAGTGTCTGGCAGTGCTTTCACTCAGAACATATTATCCTGAAGTGACTGAGAATTAATTCCTTCATGGCGTTTAAAAAACTTTTCTCCAAGGTTTGTATACAAAAGTGTGTAAAGATGCCATTCTTCTCAACTAGGAGAAGCTTGAATTTTACTGCAAATATTTCAAAATGTTGTAAATGTATAAATATAAGCACATCACAGCTTTGATCAGACTGAGTTGGGTAAAAAGTTGCAGTGCAGCAAGGGACATGGGCTTTAACAAATCCCAAATGTCACCTGAGATCCTCTGAAACCACAGGCTTTTGGGGAATAATGGGGGAGAAACAGTTAATTGTAAACTTACACCTACGGGGGGACTGTTCTGCTGCATAAGAACCTTAAATTCTGCCTTGAGAAACTGGTTGTCTCGGGAGAGCATTTGGGTAATTGGCTGGTAGTCTTTAATTTGGATGGATAGGACAGTATTTAAACAGCAAAAAAATTGGAACAGAAATCTTGTAGACACACATTTAAAGCTGTAAAATATATATATATATAATATATGTATATATATATGCCATACATATATATATATATATGTCATACTTTCCTTCAGGTAGTTACAAATAGTTTTAGTCCTGGTTTTATTTCTATTTTTAGTTTACAAATTTGCTATGAAATAACAGCAAAATGAGAGCTGTAATGAAAATGAGAGCTGTAATGAGGCATTAATGTTCTGTGGAGCATGGATGGGTAATACTGTGATCCCAAGGGAGAAAATAAAAGGTGGCTGGAGCTGGCCTTGGCCCACTTAGACCTTCAGAGATGAAGGCTGAAATCCATGAAGCGGTGACCTCATTTTGGAGTGATGAGAGACCTCCTTCTAATGATGTTAGTGGGTGATTTTTGGTAGTACTGAATATTACGTGCATATGCAATTACCATCTAGTGGCTACGTCCCAGGCTGTGAGTGCAAGTCATCACAGTTTATCAAGGAAAACAATTCCTGCAGTTCTAATTCCAGTGTGTGAGATACACAACATTAATTTCCTTAACATGCCTTTGAACTATCTCTTAGTATATGTCTTCTAATTTAGAACTTACTAGAATGAGTGGAGAAGGGAGAGAAAGACTCAAGGGAAGGTAAGCCAATGCTTTCAGCACCTTCATCCTGAGACAAATAGAGTAAAACCGCACCAGTGAAATTACGCTGATACAAACCGAGAGCGCAGGAAGGTCAAACAGCTTTTGCATTTTGAATGAAACAGTTTCAGATCTGGCCTTGGTATTTCACCTCTTTTAGCAGCATTTAAATGTTTGATGAAAAAAATCTGAAATCTCACTGAAAAAGTGTCCCAAATCAAACATGTTTTCTAATCGTGTCTGACTCTTAACCATCTTTTTATGATTAATTTATTAAACAGCTTTGTTCCTCTTGCTGTGCACTCATCTGTTTTAAGGAGTGTAACCTCTGGAGACCAGTTTTGATCTCTGCAGAAGCCAAAAACTGGAAACAGAAAAAACACTTAAAATGGTAAGAAAATTGAATTGAAACAAGAGCTCAGTCCCACAAGAAGTAATAAAATGTATCTCTGATGATAAAATCCCTAAAATACCATAAAACCCAAAAGAGATGCATGTGTGCATCTCTGTGGATATTTATGTATTACTGAGAACTGCACAGATCCACCCCTGCATGTGTATACGCATACATACTGGCATTTTATAAAATAAATAGGCACAATAAAGAAAAGCAATGTGACTTTTGGTATCACCATAGGCATATGCAGTGGGCCTCTTGGACCTCCACAAATAAAATTATGCTTTGCATATATCTATGTTGTATATTTTAATGCATATCTGTTCACCAATTTTTTTTCTCATTCCATATAAATTGTATTTTGTACTATCTGCAGCTTTATTTTTTTTTTTTCCCCTAACAGGAAAAGAATATGTAAGGAGGTTTACCTGGGAAGTGAATATTCTTTTATGATTTCATTCCCCTCTGGAAAAATAGAAAAGGACGAACAGCAAAAGGAAACTTCTCTGAATATTATTTGTCTTTTGTTGTGTTAACTGGCAAAATAAGAACATACAGCAACAGCAACAAAAAAGCAGTTGAGTGAAAGAAATACATCAATTTCTCTGAGAGTGCCTGTGACCTGAGGTGTGTGAACTCACCCACGTCAACCACATGGTCCAGTTGTGTGCCTTGCCAGCAAGAGAGAAGAAAACCTGTTCTGTAGAATTCAGTGAGATCATCTGAGATGTGTAATACAAGATTGTTGGGGGAAAAGACCCAACTCCACAACATTACAAGCTCAGTGCTCTGGGGTATATTTCCCTGGCTGTTTTTCTGGGCCTGGATGATTTACTTATGATAGTTTTTTTTCCCCCAGGAACCGCAGTCCAAAGGCAATAACATATTTCTTTAATCTCACATGTTGTCCTGTGCAATTGGCAGCTTTTCCAGCATCAACTCGGAATTCAGGGGATCACCTAACTCTAGACAAAAACCTCCTTTAAAAAAAGAAACTGAAGGAAGCTGCCAAATGCTTCCTGAAGGCAGTGTGGTTTTGGGAAGCATTTTTTTATGTTTCGTCATTACTCTTCCATCTGTTTGGTTTTGAATCAATCCTTAGGGTTGAATTCGGCTGCCAAATAACTCACAGCATCCAACAGCAGCTGCATCAGGACAGCAAAGTGAGCCAACAGCAAAGAACCCTGCAGTCCCCCTGCTCTCGCAGGAACCATGCTCTCACAGAAAGCTGGGGAGCACCAGCCATAGTCCCACAGTCCCAGCTCTGTCAGGACACGCGTATCACACAACTCTCACCCCAGGTGATGTCAAGTGCAGCATTCGTGGCCCCTGACAGGCTGAACCTATTTCTGTAACACAAATATCCTGCAGAAACTGACTGTGGGGAAACAGCGAAATGTGATGGTGGAGTGTTGGAGTCCAGGGCAGGTGGAAAACNTCAACCCTGGTACGGGACTCTGAGAGACAGAAATCCCTATTTAGGGGGATGTCGGGGTGAAAATCCCAACAGTGGAGTTGCTCCCAACCAGAATTTGGGATGAAAAGGTATGTGCTTAATGCAGTGGCTCAGTTTGGTCTCTGGAGGAAAACAAGGTACTACTCCAGTTAGTCCAGCCCCGAAGTTTTTTGTTCCCTTCTGAGCTGGCACTGGACCACTTACCCTCCACTAACAGCCCAGCCAGAGATTGCATTGGGTTTGAGTGACCAGGGCTTGGAAGCAGGGGGCTACAGGGGTGGCTTCTGTGAGAAGCTACTGGAAGCTTCTCCAAGCCCAGCAGAGCCAATGCTGCTGGTTGCAAGGTGCACCCAGCCCTGGCCAAGGCCATGCCCATAAGAGGTGGCGGTAAGGGCTCTAAGAAAACACATTTAGGAAGGAAAAAGGTTATTGTGCAGATGTAATTGCAGACATTGAAGAGAGGAGAGTATGTGAGAGGAGCAGCTCTGCAGACCTCACGTTCAGTGGAGAAGGAGAAGCAGGAGATATCCCAGGCACCAGGGCCGAGGTTGCCCTGCAGCCTGTGGGTGTCGCCCTGATTTTTTCAGCCTTCTCTTCTGTTTCACAGTTTCATGGTTTGGCTTCTTTCTCATGCTCTGGGCTGTAAACACAGCCAGTGTTATTGTAGTTTGAAGGAAACTTTTCATTCCTGTTCTTGGAGATACGGACAGCTGATGGACAGTTGTCCTGACCAATGGGATGGGGAGAGGCGTCAACCTTCTCCCGCAATCCCTGGCCTTTGTAGAAATACTATCTAATGGAGTCAGACTTTTAAATAAATCAGTTTTAGTTCATGCCTTCTGATCAAGGTGTGAGTGTGTGTCTGTGTGTGCATGACGAACTGTGCCAGTGGTGAAGGCTGTGGTGAAGCAGCTGTGCCCCTGCAGCCCACGGAGGGTCTGGGGGAGCAGAGATCCACCGGCAGCCCCTGGAGGAGCTCACGCTGCAGCAGGGAGAGCTGAGAGGGGCTGTGACCCTGTGGAGAGAGGACCCCATGCTGGAGCAGGTTGTGCCTGACAGACTGACCCTATGGAAATGAGACCCACATGGCAGCAGTTCATGAAGGGCTGTTGGTCTTGGAATGGACTCACCTTGGAGCAGTTCATGAAGAACTGTCTCCCATGGGAGGGACTCCATGGTGCAGCAGGGGAATGACTCCTCTCCCTGAGCAGTTGGAGAAGAAACATGTGATGAACTGACCTAACCCCCATGCCCCATGTTTTTTAAGATTTATTTTACTTCTCATTATTCTGCCCTGATTTACTTAATAATAAGTTCAGTTAATATCCCCAAGTTCAGTCAGTTTTTCCTGTGATGGTATTTGTTGAGACGACTCTCTTAGTCCTTAACTCATGAACCCTTTGTTACATTTTCTGTCCCCTGTCCACCTGAGGAGGGGCTTGAAAGAGAAGCTTTGGTGGAGAAGCCACTGCAGATGCAGGGATGTTCTTGGCACCACAAAGCCAAGGTCCCCAGTGTTCACCACCACAGAGCTCTGTCCCCGGGACGAGCTGAGCCCTCCATTTCTGACACACAGTTTGGGAACTAACACTCAAAGGTGGCTGCTACCACCCCAGGGTATCAGTCAAAGCAAAGCAGACAGTCCCTGAACCTGGAGGTTCTCACCACCAAGCTAATCCAAGGTACATCACTCACCCTGTTTGTTTTTCAGTTAGAAATCAGGTTCCCTTTGAAAACATTATGCACTGCAATCTGCTTGCTGGCTCTGCAAGTCCTGATTCACATTAATTCCCACTAATCGGGGAACACTTCGGAACTTTTAAGAGTTTATTTGCAGTTGTGTACCACCTTGTGTTGCTGCCAGAAAGAGTAATGAAATGGATGATTAGGCAGCTCCTTGGCAATTCAAGAGTGGTGATGGATGCTAGCTCAGGCTGTAGTGAATATGGGAGAAAGAGTTATGAGATTCATTTTTAATGCAAGTATTAAATAAATATAGCCAGTGCTATAGTGAACTTTAGCTTTTTTATTTTTTCACAGAGCATAATATTAATTCTGTGCTTGTCTATGTCTATGTCTATCTCTATCTCTATCTCTATCTCTATCTCTATCTCTATCATCTCTATCTCTATCTCTATCATCTCTATCTCTATCATCTCTATCTCTATCTCTATCTCTATCTCTATCTCTATCTCTATCTCTATCTCTATCTCTATCTCTATCATCTCTATCTCTATATCTCATCTATCTCTATCTTTATCTCTATCTCTCTATCTATATTCTGATTCTCTGCAAATTTCAGTGCTGATGGTGCCTGGATCTAGTGGATCCTTTCCATCCACAACCACTTCACCAGCTTGCTCTCAAAATAAATAAAGGCACTATGTCTCCAAGAGAGGTGAAACATCAATTAGCTTGTAAAGATACAGGCTATTTTTTCCGAGAAAAGGGAGGTGTTTGGTGGGACAACAAGACTGTCATGTAGTAATTCCTGTATGAATCTCTTGGTCCAGCTTTAAGTTGGTATTCTTACCAGCTTTAGGTTGATATTTGATTGCAGGGCAGCAAGAGTGAGAATTTTTGCCTTTCAGTGTTGTCAAAGCCAAGAGCAGCTTCAAGCAGAGCTGTCTAGAGAGAAAAACGTGGTTTGGGTTAAATCCACAAGATTTGTACTCAGGCCAATTCATGGAATGAATGACTTATTGGCAATACTTCAAGACTAGCTGCATTTTCAACGTTTCAGTAATTCTGTGGGTTTATGCTAACCACTACACAGATAAAAAATCCTGGTTGTTGAAAGCATCAGTGCTTGTGCAAGTTATGGATGTTATGTGTTACAAATGTTGCCCGTAAAAGCCTCAAACACTACTGATTTTCTAAGCCAGTTAATGACATGGCTTCTGTTTTAACTGGCAATAACCAGAAGGAAGGAAGGATCCGAATGTCACATGTGCAGCAGATAGAGACTCTGCCAGTAAGCTCCAAAGAGGGAATAGACAAACTGAAAAGTAAGAGCATCCCAGAGCAAGAAGCAACATCAGCCTTTGGCAGCAAGCTTTAATCCAAGGGCACTGGTCTTGCAAATACTGTCAACTTGCTTGGGGGTAGTCGTGAATTCCTGCAAAGAGAAGAGCAATAAAAAGAAATTCTCTCTCTGGGAGAGATAAATAGAAAACCTACCTCATCTTCTACATGCTCTTGACTCAAACCCAAATCAAAGAAGTTTTGATAAATCAAATCAAATGGCATTATGTGCCCAGAGAGCTGTAGACCTGAAGTGCCTTCAGTGTGAAGTGCCTGTGAGAGAACTTAAGTTTTCTTTCTGGAGCTGTAGAAGAAAAAAATGTTGACAGCGGTGGCATAAAAATCACGAGATATTTTCAGTTTATAAATTTGTGCTGTTGTCAGAAATAAGAGAATTAATGAACCTGAATTTGAACTCCATTTTGGACTAATACACTACCTAATCTGAAATCCTTCATTGCAAAAATGCACCAGCAAATTTATAGATATGTACATACATATGATTGTGCATTACTTTTCACATCTTGCCAAAATAAAGCCAAAGCAGGGAAATTGTCTATTTTTGTAAAGCTTTTGTCAATAAAAATTTATTCTTAGCTTGAGATCTTGATACACCAGATTGCAGCCTGAAACAAAGTTTTGTGGACTAGGAATAGTTATAAATCCCTAAAATTATTGTTTTGTAATGGAAACTGTGACAGACCCTTAATTACAACAGTAAGAACATGCGATTTAGCAATACATATTAATAGATCTCATTGGAAAACATAATTGCAAAGCAATTAGGCATTAGGCTGCCTGTCTACCAGCTCCTTCTCCGCCTCAGGAGAAAGTTGAAAGTGATATTAATTTTAAATCACCTGGAGAGAACCATGCTGGCACTGCAGCACAGCAGCACATCATGCGTCCTTGCAGTGTTCCACTGGCTTTGAGGCACCGGGCTGCAGACAGAGATGTGCCTGTCCCTCTGAAGGTGGTGGAGGGCGGGTGGGTGACTCAGGGCTGCTGCTTGTGGAGTCTGGAGCATTTTTTCCCTGTCACCAAGCTGTGGGGGCACACCGATGCCTTGAGAGGCTACCTAGAACAGTTCCTAGCCAGTGTTAATGGAATAAACCAGGTATTTATTAAAAATCCTTCAAAGGATACACCTCGGGCAGTACAAGAGCCTGGCTGTGGCTACACCCAAGCCAGGATGATGGGTCAGGAGTGTTCACACTTTTATAAGTTTTGGTCCATTTAAATATTGGGGTAATTTTCTAATTACACCCTCAGGTAATGAAATCCCATCCTCCCAGTTTGCGCTCCTCAGTTCTGGGGCCTGAAGCTGCAGTGGTGTCCTTGGTTCTCAGGATGGAAAAGGACTGTTTTGTCTAACTACACTGTGAAGAGAACCTGTTAACACTTTACATGAAGTTCAGAATTATATACTAACGCAGTACAGAATCTGGAAAATATGAAAGCTAAAATTTAAGGCATCAACAGCACCAGTCCCCCTGGCTGTTGGGGACCACAAACAGGTCCTCTCAGGGACCTCTCAGACAAAGCTCTGTCCTTCCCCTCATGCAGACAGGTCACCCTGAACAAACTATGGTATCAAACGCCAGGTGTCAGAGGCATTTCCTTAGGCACATGTTCCAGAATGTCATTCGTACTGCTGGTTTGAGACAATATGAGATGTACAAAGGTCGCCTTCATCCGGACTGATAAAATCCAGTCAGGAGATGAGAGAACGGACTTAGGAACTGAGTTTCACTGGGTTTTTTGGATCCAAACTGTGAGGGAAGACTGTAACTCTCTCTGGATATGACTAGTTTTGATCCCTGGCATGCTTACCTGCTATTTCTCAACACCCGAAGAAGCCACCATGATGGAAATTCCAGCGTTACCAGCTGGTTTGTCCCTGGATGCTGGGCAGGGTCCACACACTGACTAATTGTGTGGAAAATCTCATGTCAGGGTTGGTGTCCTGATCCATCCTGTGCAGCCGTTCCCAATCAATACCAGTGCAGCTCCAGTACCCTGACCAGTCCAGCCGAAGTTCCCTTCCCAGTCACTCCTTGGATTGCTTTCAGGTCCCATCAGGACAAAGGCAGAGATCTGCCTACAGCTTTGCAGGAAAGCATCACGAAGACATTGAACAGTTTCTGCCTGTTCGTATTTTATTTTGATATTTACGATGAGGTGGAGAATATATCCACAGAGGACTAGCTGCTGGCAGTGCAGCAGCTGCTCCTTTTGCTCCCATCCTTTTGCCCTTTCTCCCTTCTTTTCCCACTTCTGTTCACCACCTGATCCTGAAACCTGGTTTGGCCCAAGATGAGGATGTGGGATGAAATTTCTGATTATAGCTCCTGTTGCCCTTCCTTCTTGTTTTGTCATAACCATTGAGCTGGCGGACATATCCACATTCCCTAAAAATCTTATTTCTCAGCTCCCTCTGAAGCTGTGACAGGATTTGGGTCGTAGCTCATCCCCAAGGATGGTCTGTTCATGGCACTGAGCAAGGTGAGCTGTGCCAGGGAGAGTTTTACCTGAAAATTCCTACAAATCACAGCTCTCATGGTCCCCTGGGGAGGCTTGGTGTGAGCGGACAGACTCAGACGAGCACTCCCCTGGCAAAACCACTTTTATTGCATAATGCAGTTTGGATCTGTAAAGTACCACTAACGAAAGTAGTACTGCTCTTTTTACTGGAACTGACAGATTCTAGGCACTCTAACAGAAAACAAGCTTTTGTTCTGCGTTCTTCATGCTTCCAGCTTCCGTAACTACAACAAAATGAGCCTTACACTATTCAGCCTCAGACGTGTTTATTTTTCCACAGGGAGTTGCAGATCTTGTGTTTAAGCCATGCTCACTTTTTAACTCACTAATGAGAAATCAAAATCTGCACCCTAGAGCAATTTTTCTTTATAAACATATCTATTTTCAGGTAGCTGCCACTCTCTGAGAAGCCTGTGAGGCTGGAAAACGTCTTGTGGGCAGTAAGCTGTCCCACATCAGACTGAAAGTTGAGAGATGCATCTTTGCTGAGCATCAGAGAAACTCCTGAGGGCAGCTCTGCTCTGCCTTAGGAGTACAAGGTCAGATATCCCTTCCAAAGGCAGACTATTACCCAAAAGTTGTATTTCCCCAAACCAACAGCAACGCACGGTGGCAGGAACAAAGCACACACCACTAACTCTTTAGTCAAGTTTTGAGGTGATGAGCTAATACCAGATAGAATCTGTCAGAGCTGACAGGCAGCTTGCCACTAAACCTGGTGGAAAACTAAAAATGCAGCGTCTCAGGTTGTCACTGGCAAAATCGGGACCTATGGAATTCACAGAGGCATACAAAATTTTCAGAATTGTGTCTCTTTTACTAGTGCCATCCTGGACACTTATAAAAAACATACATTAATAAATGTTTTTATTCCTTTGTGGGGAATTGACACGTGCAAAAGGGCAGATTTTCAGCTGCTGTATTGAAAAGGGACGGATAATGAGGATGGGGGAAATGGGATGTTTTTTGCTGAGGCTGGATATGAAGTCACTGAGCAGAAGGCCAGCATTATTATTACAGATGTTGTGGAAGCTAAGGAAGATCATTGACCTTTCCTCCTCTAATTAATAGCTTCACTTTTACATTTCGGGATTTGAAATGGATTTAATACCCCATTTACATTTTTGACATCCAAAATTATAGTTAAATGAAAATATTTAATTCATTCAAGTAGAAATGCCATAACCCAGTTAATTCACAGAGTGAAAATGTTGTCTCTCAATAAAAATTTCTACTTTCATCATTTTCTTATAATTTCTAATAAAAAAACTACTGGGGAAATACCATGAGATTGGAGAACATGTTAGTAGTCAGTAGGAATTCTAATGCAGAGCACTGACAGGACTTAGGCTGACAAGTTTAATCAATTTGAGTATTAATTAACCTATATACTACTGGAAGTGGCTGAAACCTTCGAGTCTAATAAACCCAGTGGATTTAGACACATATAACATTTTTACATACTTCTTTGCAAAAAATCATTTACTAGCTAGAAGAATGAGATTAAAAAAAAATAATAATAAAAAAAAACACAAACAAAAAAAACCCACTCGACCCATGATTTTAGACAACTTTTTAGACAGGAAAAATGAAAGTTTTTCCACACTGTGTTTCCACTAAGATACAACTCCCTGCCAGCATAGACCCTCTGTTAGTGTTAGACTGCAAGGAAGATAAAAATTGCAGGGATGCTCACAGCAATAATACTGTTTAAAGCAATGCTCTTATTATTCTGCATTATATCCTCAACAAGATATTATGAATTCTGCTCATGTGCATTAAAAAAAAAAAAAAAAGGTTTAAAGTCATTATCACATGCTTGGGAAGCAACCAGTCTATAGGAAGGGGGTTTTGTATGGGGCATGAAAAGCCTGAACATCTGTTCCTTTGGCATAATAAATGCAATCACTCCTCCTAGACCCGTGATCTTCCCCCCAGTTCCAATCAAAGCATACAAAGGTGTGAAAACATGATTGCTCTTCCCTCTGAAAGCAGGGAATATTTCCATTTGGGTTTACAGTGCACAGTGAAAATGGGAAGGATGCCCGACCAAAGGAGAGGCAGTTCGCCTGTAAATGAAAATCTGCCGTTCTCTAAAGTGCAGCTTTTCCTGCTCATAGGAGGAGCAGACTGGACACAAATCCACACGTCCTCTCCTGCCTGGCAATGGCTGTGTCTGCTGGGGCTGCGCAGGCTTGTTGGAGACTATGCTGGCTTTTCCTAAATTTACTCTGAGAAGCTTGAATAGAAGCTCAGCTGGAGGGGAGAATCTCATCGCAGAAAGGACGCGCCTGGAGTGGAGCAGCTCCCCTCAGGCAGGGGATGGATTTCTTCTGGGCGGTGGAAGGAGTGAAATCAGAAGCATAATCACTGTTACCTGAGAGACCTGTGAGCAGTTCTGGCTTTTTTTAAGGAATAAAGGAGGGTGATCACTTTGCTTCAAGTGCCGCATCTCCAACACGGTTCACCATTGTTCCACCAGATGCAGGAGACCAAATGCACTTCTAGACCATCATCAAACAGCAGCACCTGGCTCCTAGACACACTTGGAAACCAAGGGTCTGTTCAGGAAGATTAGGAGCACTCTGGCAACAGGAGCAAAGTTTGACCTCTCTTACTAGGGAAAAAGAGGACTTTAGAGCAGCCATAGCATAGAGAGGATGTCCTGGGGTGACTCTGCAATGCTCGTATCCTCAATTGTCTGTTCTGTTTCTGCTGGATATTAAGTTCTGCACCTTCAAGACTCGTTCTGGGAGTGAAAAGGGGAGAAAAGCAGCACGCAGTTTGGTTTCAGAAACTGCACTTGCTCTCCTCCCTTTTTTTCTCTTCAGCACAGACTGTGCTGCCTGCAGCACGGACATGCGGGACAGAGCTCTCCTTTGCTTTCAGTCGTTTAGCTTGCTGAGGCAGAGAAGTTCCCTGGACTGTGTTTGTTTTTCTTTTTCTTGGAACCGTTCAAACCTGTTCTGGACTGAAAAACCCAGAAAAACACTGGGAGCTCACACCTGTGGGCCACTGGGTCCTGGGATGCTGCTTTCCAGCGCAGGAGGGACTGATAAGAGACTGAGCAAGCCAAGCTACACCCCATGAAAAGGAATTTCTTTCTTGAATTTGCCATCTCTTCAGAACAGCAAGATGTTTTATTGCTTAATGTTATTAAATTTTTATGCTTGCTAAATGAACAGCTTTTTCCCACTTCTCTTGAGGGAAATCTTTTCCCAAACCAGAAGGGGGAGGCACCACCTGCTTTCTAGGGGCGCCCCTTTTGGAGGTTTCCTTCCCAAATTTGCCCCAAACCAGGATAGAGGGGCGGGATTTGTGTAAGAGAGAGTTAACTGCTGTTACTAGCTCCTCAAACACGACTGGCTATGCGTAGGGAAATTATCCTTGTCATCAAGGTTAAAAAGCCCGACCCTGTGAAGTTTAAGGGTGACTCAGCCTGAACAGGGAAACCATCCCCACAAAAGAGCGTGGCTGATGGGCCCATTTGTGGCTGCTGCACAAGCAGAGGGAGGGAAATCAAAATACGAGAAGGAAGATGCTCAGTTTGCTGCTGGAGCCTCTGTGCTAGCACAGAGACACACAGGAGGGAGGCAGCACTCCCCGCGTCTGATCCACACCCCAAACCACTACTCTGATGACCCCAGCCACAGAAAATATAGCAGAAAGGAAAAAAAAAAACCTGGGCACAATGAGAAGTCTGTTACAGATTTGTCTAGAGCCCATCACTAACACCTTTTTTAAGGTCAAATGTAATTTTTGAGTATTGATGGATATGTTCTTCCTTTATGTTTTAAGCAAGACACAAGTTTCTTTGAGGAATTTAAATATGCTTAATTTGCAGTGCCATTACGAGCAAAAAATTAGATAATCTCCTTCCCTGCTTCTTTTCACTAGCATTTGCTTAGTAAGAAAACAAGGGAATAACTATCTACATTATTGATTCTTTGAAGTTCTGTAGGTAATAATAATAGCTTTATAACAGAAATAACACAACCTGCTATTGGAGAGTAAATCTCTTCATGCACAAAAGGTCAAAAGGTTTCAGCAAAACAGCTATTTGATTATTTTTCAGAACACTTCCGTGAGAATATTTTAAATGCTTGTAGATTTGGTTTCCATTTAGGGATCCTTGAGAGTTTTCTTCTCTCGAGGCCCAGTATTTCCACATGATTTATAATTACTTCACACAGTCCTGATAAATACCGCAAAAGAATTTCAGCCTTAACTCACGCCTCAAGCATTGTCAGTAATAAGAATTTAATAGATATTAATCATAGATCTCAGGAATGAATGCAGCATCTCACAGAACATGAGCACGTCGCTCACCGTGAAGTTAACACCAGTCACCTGCTTGCAGGGACCTTGATTCAGTGACAGGATCAAACCCTTTTGCAGGTCTAAGCATCTTTAACACTATTGGGACCAAAAACTTTGGGTCATATTCACGATTATAGCATTCTGTTGAAAAGAAATTAAAAATGTAGCGGTTTTCTGCTTGTTTGAGGTTGTTCTGGTTTGTTTTGGTTTTTTTTTTTGCCTAATAAAAACTGGATGTGCTCAATTTTTTTGCATATAATTGCCAGAGTTTCAAGAGAATAAAAGCATTTGCACTGTAATATTCAGATACATTGCAGGTAAAGTCATTTGGATTTGCCAACATGTTCATCTTCCATCCCAGCTGAGGAAAGCTGAAGTTCCTACCAACGTTTGTAATAAATATTTAAGACTTCCTGACAATTGCCTAAATTGCCATCATCTTGCCATTAACCATTCCTACCAAATTATAAAGCTGTGAATATACCCCTGTATCTAAAACAAGGAAACTGTAAGTCTCAGGAGACAAAAATCAATTTGTGCAAAAAAAAGCATGCATAACTAGATTGTCTTGAAAGAGAAATAAAAATATTGGCACATGCCCGGAATGAGACAGATCCATATCTCTAGAACATCACAACGGAACTAAAATTCAGCAAGGGATAGAAAACCTCGAGCAAAAAGAGTAAATTAATCTGAGAAGATTGGAAATTTCTACACAGCAACTTTAGTTCTGGTAGCAGACAGAACTCCAGGCCCCTGGAGGTGCTGCTTGGGACAAATCAGTTTTTTAATTCTGCTGGTTCTTTATTATTAGCTTGAGCTCTGTGTGCACCAGTTTTATTTTTGCCTTTTTTTATTTGTGCTCAAGAGAATTTATTTTCATTTCTGAATCCAATAAAGAGAATTGGATTAAGACAGCCAATAAAAAAGAACCTTGGAAACTGAAGTTTTTCATGAATCTCATAAATAGTAACCTACTTATTCCCTGACATATATAGTGGAAATAAAAGCAAAGTATTTACTTAGGCAGATGTGGAAGTCCTGTGTCTGTACAGATGTTGCAAAAGTAGCAATTCCAAGAGCAGTGAATGAAAAAAAGGCTCACTTCTATAAAAATATCAGTGATTTGTTTTCCAGGTGAAGTGTTTCCTGTTATTTGTTAATTAAAAGGGTCTCCCTCTGCTAAGCTGGTTCTAAAAGAATCAAGAATGGAAAGTGGGCAAGGGGAGAGGTGGGGGAGGACTAAAATATCTACAGACTAGTCTAACATCTTGCAAGAGTCTGATTTGCTTTTGTATTTGTGTTGACAAAAATATGTGCTTTCTATTTCCACGTCCTTTGGTTATAGCTATTATAGCTATGTGGGAGAAGGATAGTGTTTCAAATTCCAAACCAGTTCCACTTTTCTGTTCTTAAGTCCAGTTGTGCATAAGAAAACAAGACATGAATGGCCAAAAGGAGCCTGAGATAGGCAACACATCTCACCAAAAACACACTTTGAAACCCGTTTTGCTTTCCAACAGAGATTGAAAAATCAAAGTATTCCAAAGGGCTGAAAACATTCCAGCTGAAAACTGATGCTCCATGAGGTCTAAACCATGACACCATGAATGGCCATCACCATCAGAGATTGCCAGAAGCTCAAAAATCCCTTACCCTCTGTGATGAGGCCCTCAGATACTTTCAGACACTTTTGAAGTAACTGGTTTCAAAGAATTTTGCTCCGTAGAAATGGAACGGAGCTGAATCCTTCTGTTCAGGTATAAATGCTACTCCCAAATCTGCAAATTTCCATTTCCGTTTGGCTCCAGCATGGGCTCCAGCAGTCACTGCTTTGAAGAGAGGGAAGAACGTGGCCTGGTGTCCCCTTCCCTCTTCTCCTCCCAAGCCTCTGTGCTCTGTCTGTCCTTTTTCCTGGCAGCTGGTCACTCCAGTCCCTTCCTCACGTGCAGACCTGATGGATCCTGCACTCTGCAATTTTAAATTATTAAAATGACAGGAGCCATCCTGGGCTGACTGAGCTCACTGACAGCTCAGGGCTCTGCAACAAGCACAACGTCCCTTCATGTCACACCGCAGGGACACTTGCAGTAATTACCATTTTCTCAGTAATTTGGATTTTATCCAGACTGATGTGAGCTCCCTTTGCCCCTGTCCTGGTATAATTAATGCCACACACATGCAGGAGAGCAACATCAGCTGCTACACAACTCCTCTCTCTGCAAGGCTCCGTGGCTTAGGATCACATCAGTGTTCTTCACTTGTGTCCTTCATGGCAGGCAAGACTTCCCACTCCCAGAGACTCTTAACTACATGTGGAAAGCAAAATATGGGCTATTTTGTTTATTCATGTCCTTAGCATGCCCATCAGCAGTCCTTCTGTGTACTACTTCAGATGAAAATATATTATTAGGGGAGATAGTGTGGCTGTGCTACACATTCGTTTCATGGCATAATAAATTACTAATAACTAATTCATTAAATAATTAACGAACGTTGCCAAAGACACTTCTGTTTTTGCAAACAAAGGTAGAATTGTTGCTCGATTTGGCATCACATTTTCTTTGAAACATTCTTCAAACAAAAGCTGATGTCACTGCATCAGCAAATAACTTTTGACTGCAAATATTCTTAAAGAGACCATTTCAGAGAAAAAAAATTATTCATTTAAAAAATGTCTGTAAGGAAGTTAATTAGCTACAAGAAAAAATCTTAGGAAATATCACAGAAGTTTGGAGTGTCTGAGCAGGAAGTTAGGCACTGGCAAAGGTGACAGTGTGTGACATGGTATCAGTTGTAAATGTACTCACGGAGATGTAAGGGCTCTAGATAGCGCTGAAATAAAACAAACCCCCAAACTTTTGGCAGCAAAATTATTTTGAATGGTTTAAAGACAACACTGGAAAGTTAACTGCAGACACCTGTGGAGATCTAACTGATTTACAGGGAATTAACACGATTATTGTAAGGAATCATTCACCTCACAGTGCTGTTTAATGCTGAGATCCTGATGTCTGTGAGCAAGATAGAGATGTGGGATTAAAAATGCAAGCAAGGGGGAAAAGAGACAAGCTTCTTTCTACTGAAGAGAAACAGCAAAAAAAAAAATGTATATAGAATTTTTACTGAAAACAACATTTTGTCTCCACTGGCCTATCCCAAAAGATGAGTTATAAGATTCCACCAGCAAACCACTCTTGGGAACACGCAGAAAAGCAAAAGTGAAATGTCTGAACATGTCCCAACTGCATCAGCACCCTTTTTTTTTCATTGTTTAGGGCTTCTGTAGTTTTGACAGTCAAATAGTAGAATCTGCTCTGCTGTCTCCTCTTCCTCCCTCTTACGGATCATATTTCTCATAAAATTCCAGTGATAATTAGTTTGCTGACTGCATACTCTTAGAATGAATGTATATGTATATATGCATATGTATATAACATACTGTTGTGGTATACAGCAGTATCCAAATTAGGTACAAAAATTATCAATTGAACAGAAAAGCATGACCTTTGCTCACGCCAAATTTCACCACTTTTGGAAGCTGTTATAATGCTGGAATGCTGCGCTGTGGGCTGAGCACAGCAGTGAAAGCAGTTTAAGTTGATGATTAGAGTTTTAGTGAGAAAAAACACATACACGCAAAATAAATCATAATATCACACCACTGAAAGCTATATCCAAATACCTGTCTGAAGAGCTCTGGTTTGTTTTATTTTTTCCCAGTATGGAGAGATTCTGTGAATAATCAGAAGCACTGCATTTTCACTTGGAGGCTGACTTTGAATTTGGTAATATCCTGTGCAAGTCACTTCTAGTCATAATCTGCCCACAGGAACAGAAAAGAAATCCTAACTTTCTGTCTGCCTGCTCATCTGGCATGCAGCACAGACTGATTAAAGCCTATGCCAGATGATACCTGTCCTAATTTGAAATCCTAAGAATGAGATGCTGCGGTCTGACAAACAGATGGGAAAAGTCCACTCAGGTGTGAGAGCTGCAAGCTCAGCATCTGTGCCTCTCCTGGTCTGACAGGGCATGTCTTCCAGATTCCTGTTCTCTACTCACTGGACAGCACTCACCAAGAAGCCCTGAAAAACTTGGCTGGATACGTGAGGAAGTCCGAAGACATATTGTCATTTTCTTTTTTAAGAATTAGATGGAACTTCATAATAAAAAGGATGGCAACATTGAGAGAAAACGCCAGCTCAAGTGAAGGGGATCATGTCTGGTGGAGGAAAGTAAGCTGAAATTTGTTTTTTTATTGGCCAGGGTGGAGCTGCTGTTACACAAGTTCAGTTTGGGAAGGCGCCAGAGGAAAGCCATGCTGGTGGCACGCACCTGCTAGAAGGGCACTAAGCATTCCTCATGGGGGCTGTGGTTTGTGCAGCTTGCGGAGATGTGCCCGAGGAACCTGTAGCTCATCATCTGGCAAACTGCGGGTTTTCCTGCATTCCCAAAAATGTAGGAAGCGCGTCTGGTTAGGGCATCACTCACATGAAGTGATAACTTGCGGTTTCAAAGCGATTTCATCAGGGTGTGAGCAGCCTCCTCTCTCAAGGAGATGCACTGAGGTCAGTCCAGCGCTCTGGAGACTCTGCCTGGACAGGAACCAGGACTCCAGAGGAAGGCAACCATCGAGCTCCTGCCTGACCACTCCATTTCAGGGCTGGTAAGGAACTGTACCCATAGCAGGCTGTGTTTAATTACTGCCCTGATCACATACTATTATTGAGTATTTTTTTAGTGGAAAAAAGAATCTGAAACCTCAGTCAAAACTGAGGTTGGAGAGAAATATACTGATCCTATAAAAAATATCCAAAATTAAATATTTTTAAACCAACCACAGCACCTTTGGTCAAACATAAGAACAGCGAACATTTATTAAATCCCCCAAAAGAAATGGACTTCAGCATGGACATCTCTTAATCTCCTTCATCAAAAATATGTTGATTCCAAAGCATAGCAGCAGCGGGGGCGGGGAGGGGAGACAGAACAACAACTAAACAACAGGAAACCCCACAAACTCCATCAAAAAACCTCAACCAAACCAATCAACTAAAACAATCCAAAGGAAAGGAATAACAATGTCCAATTCAACAAATGTGATCCCAGTACGTTCTATTTTTAATTTATTATATATTATGTTTATTTAGTATATTTTATATG
>WBMY01002847.1:6141-19925 GCA_013397315.1 Donacobius atricapilla
CCCCGCAGCGCTGTTATTTCATCTCGGCTGCCAAACTCCCGGGAATTAATCCCGGCCGGCGCTGACAGCGTTTACATTCAGCGCTGCTCAGATAAACCATATCAGCCAGCGCAGCTGAAGAGGAGCCGGGCGCGGAAGGAAGGGCTGGCTCCTGCTCAGTGTCAGCTCCACTGGGCTGCGAGGGTATTTTCCTGCCTTTTTCCTTCTCCCTGGGGGTTTTGCTCAGAGCAAGGAGCCACCAAAACCGCCACACTGGTGAGGGTGGCCATGGCGGGGTTCATACAGCGAAGCCTGGAGCTCCTGGCTCTTATCCTGGTGCAGATAACAGAAAGGAAGAAGGGACGTGTCCTTCAAGCTGGTGGGAGTCTGCAAGCTCTGTCTCCCAAGGCTTCTCACGCTGTGCCACCTCACACCCATGGGAGCATTTCTCTTTACTGCCAGCTTCCAGGGGATGGGGTTTCACAGGAATTTCAATAGCCATATTAAAAACTGCAGTGCAGTTATTGTATATTCTCTTTCCTAATCTCCCCCCTGCAGCTGTATTTCTGCCTGTCCCTCATAGTGACCTCCTGGCCTTCCCCTCAGCTGTCACCAGGTGCCAGCAGGATATAGACACATGGTGCAGATGTGTCACCTCTGATCCCACACCAGCACCAGGATGGTGGGGCCATCATTCCCCCTGCTTGTGACAGGCGTTGGGCAGGAGCACTGGACCCTGGGGCCAGTAGTGTGGATGGAGGGGCTTTCCTGGAGCTGGAGCAAGGCAAGTGGGCTAGGAGCACACCCTATGCCATGCCTTAGCTAGCAAATTCCTCCTTCCCTCCATCTCCCAGGCCACAAAACATCACTGGGGCCACCAAGGTGCTTTTTCAGAGCTGGATCTCTACCCAGCTGGGGGTGGAGCTCAGCTCTCTTGGGCGAAGGGTGGCTCTTGGAGAGCATCCCCAGGCTGGGACAGCTGAGAACAGAGTGGGTTTAGCACTCCACGAACACAGGGCAGTGAGGGTGTGAGCCTGTTGTCCCAGTTTTCCAGTGTGGTGTGAGCCTCAGCCTCCCACCATCTGCTTTTCCACCAGCACTTGCAGAACACTGGTAAGGCCACAGGGTCTGGGTCATGGCGAGATCGTCACAGCCACCCTGACGTGACAGGATCTGGGGGTAAATATTAGTATGAAGTGAAGGGCTGTGTACATATTTTCTCCCTGCAAGGTAATGCTGAAATTCCCTGCTCCTTTTCAACAAGCTGTTGGAAAAAATAGCCCCATTTTAGCACCCTCTGGCCACTGCTGGTCCTGGCTACTCTCAGCTCAGCGTGCAAAGGTCTGAGAGCTTCGGGTCCCCGTTGCAGCCTCCCCACTCCAGAGCTGAGTCCTTTTGCTCGTGGTTTCCCAGCTGATGTGTCCCATCTGGAGCAGAGCAGTGTGCAGGCTTTGCTGACTGTTCACTTCTGCCTGGAAGCGTGTTCGGGATGTGGCAGAGACTCTGAGGATGGCTTATTAATCACATTAACAACACCAAGTGGTTTTTTACCCCAGAAGAAAAGACATGGCAGGAGAAGACAGACTGAACCAACCATTCCCCTCCCCAACATGAGTAGGCCTCTGGATCCCTTCTTTGTGGCAATGGCCTGCTGGGCTCAGTTTTGTGAAGCTGTAGAGAAAGAAAAAGGTTCCCCTTGCAAGGCCACCCTTGTAATTGTGGCTTGGGGACTCCAGAGTAGCTCAAGTGCCTGCCCATGCAAAACTATACCATTCAACTGCTGTTTTTCCAAAATGCAGGGCTGGAGAACAGCATTGTTGCCCTCAGCCCAACAGGAGAGGTTGACACCAGGCTCCCCAAAACCCTGAAGAGCCTTAAAGGCACCAATCTCTGCCCTCCTCCTTCTCAGAACTGTTTCCCCGCAGCCTCAGTCCAAAACTGGGATTGCTCCCCTTAAAATTGCTTGTGGCCAGGTGCTGGTATTTTCTACCACCCTGGTGGGATGGGTTTTCCCATTCCTGAAAGACTGTTCTGTACTCAGGGTAAAGAGAAGGACAACAAACAGGATTGCTTGAATTTGTTTTCCAAGCCTTGTGTCCCACACAATGGAGCTTATGGAACCATAGCATGAGTCTGTCTGTTTGTCCATCCATCCCCTGCCAACAACTTTGGAAAGGTTGGCCAGTGTCAGCTGAACTTGAGAGGGCTTGTTTTGCAAATGAGGGAGCTGCAAAGACCCATGGGGGGAAACCACAAAGTGACCCAACCCTTCTTGAACCCATCCCCCTGCAATGTGATCCAGCCTCAGTGAGAGGCACAGGAGGAGACACCAGGGACGGAGACATGGAAAACTGGGCTGCTGCTGCTCAGGGAGCTGTTTGTTATTTTTTGCAGGCTGGGAACAGGCTCACAGTCCTCGGAGGGGGTGATTGCTCCATGTTGTAGCCATCAGCGAGCATTTTGGACTGGCTGGGCTGCCAAAGGCGCAGGAATAGCTCCTGATCCAGGGAGAGCCCCCGCTGGTTTGTACAACATACCTAGAAGCCAAGTGAAGAGCCTGGAGGAGGGGCAAACCCTTCCCTCCCCACCTGAGTGCACTGATAAGATGCCTCCAGCCACCTCTACCACCCTTGGTGGGCACATCCACTCCCTTTACTGCTGCTTTCCAGCCAAAAATCTCCCTCAGAGTGAGCAGGAACCCCCAGACCCACACGGCCATGGTGCAGCCGCCTGACGCCCCCTCACCTTCCAGCCACCCCATCTGAAAGAAACCAAGCAGAGCTGGAGGGAGTTTGATTGATTTATCCACTGAAGATACAAGTTTCAGTTTAATAACACCATTTTGTCCGGTTACAAACATACTAAAAACCTACAAAAAGAAAAACAAGTTACACCCATATACACGGAACGCGGGTATAAAACCAGCACAGAAGCGCCGAGGAACACGAACATGAACAGGATCTGTAGCAGGAACAGGAAAGACACGGAGTTATATCAGACTGCGCACGCTCATGTCTGTGGGTCACGCTGGGGCTGGTTCAGACGTACTAACAATTAGAGACAACTTCAGCTATGGAAAATAATTACTGCCGCAGCCTGGCAAAGAGGTCAGAGCCAGGCAGGTGGTTTTGTCCCTCCCTTTCCCTTAGCTGGTCCAAGGGCAGCGCATGGGTTCTCCTTTTTATCCCTCTGTCTGGTGTTGATGGTGCTGGCCCTGAGCAGCCCTCGCTCCCACATCCCTGCACCAGGGCAGCTTCCCTATGGCAAGGGGCAGGGAAGGCTGAGTTCTGGCACCAGAGTCCAGCCAGGTGAAATCTGGTCCCCCCTGAAGTCGCTGAGCATCCCCTCAGGCAGTGGGGAGACACTGCGGCCTCTTTCCTGGGACAAAGTGGCAGAGATGTGAGAGGACTCCCCTGGGAGAGCTCACGGCTCAGCTGCCTTGGGGATTTGTCATCCCCCAAGAGAAGATGAGGTTGGTGGCACAAGGCTTGTAAGGGTTCTGGTGGTGTTGGGGGGGAGTCTCTCTAGCTGGGTGCTTGAAGAGCTAAACCTGCCATGAATGTTGGCCATGGGAGGGGGACACATGGTGGGTGGGATGTGTACACCATGCCAGCCCAGTGCTCAACCCCGTCTGACCAAAGGCTGAGCTTCAGGGCAGGCAACAAGAGTTGGTTGATGTGAGTGGGTGCTGCCAAAGAGCCAGGGTGAGGTGGCCAAGGGGGACTCTGCCCCAGGGACACCAGATCCCTCCCTCACTCAGCATTTCTCTACCTCTGGCAGAGGGCACAAAGGCTTTCCCACCTGGATCACAGCTGCAAGCCTGGCCCTGATGATAATGCCAAGGCGCTGGCTGAGCCAGGGGTTGGCTGGGTCTAGAGGGCACAGGGGTCCTCCACAGGGCAGGAGAGAGACCAGCCAGCCCCCAACATGTGCTGGCAATGATGCCCTGAGCCTCAGCTTCACACCTGTGAGTTTTGGGGAAAAGACTTTGCAAGTTGGTCCCTACCTGCCGCCACCAAGGAGAGCAAAGCTCAGCCCAAAGGGCCCTCAGTGCAGCCTAAGTGTGCCAGGAAGTGAAAGGTCAAGCCCCAGAGAGCAAGACCTGAACAAAATGGGGATAAAGGAGCCCTCGGTCAGCTGTGGTGGGATTGGGGGGGGAGGGAGCAGTGGGCTGGTAGTGACAGGAATGGCTGTGCATGGATCTGTGTGTGCCAGAGAGCCATGCACAGAGCCAGGACATGCCCCCCCTTTCTGCTCTTCCACATGGCATTTATCAGCCCTGTCATTCTGGAATGGTACTTCTTCCTTATTCTGTTGATCTTCATCTCTCCCCAGATGAAGAGAATGTTCCTGGATTTAAGCAATGCCTCCTCTGCTGCGGGTGGCAAAGAGTTTATTTTATCTCCCTCTCCTCCCCCCCCGAGCTTTGCCCCGGCCACCCTCCTGCTTCATGTTACTTCCTATGAAGCTGATAAAAATAAACATGTTTTCATTTGCATCTATTGGAGTGGCCTGCATTTTGGCTGATGGGGGGGGTGCTCCTTGAGGGACAGCAGCTGCACACATCTGGATCTGCTTTAGGAAAAAGGAGCTGGAAAAAAACCCAAGCCCAGCACACGCACACGTGTGGGTGCACGAGCCCGGGGGTCGGCTTTTTCTAGGGATGTAAAAAAAGAAAGGAGAAACTGTCTAGTGGGGAGGTGAGGGGACCTCCCTGATACTGCTCCCCAAAAGCCAAGGCACACGGGTAGGTTGGGTATGAACATGGAGAATTTCCAGACACTCCAAAGTGGATTCTCTGCGAACTGGGAACCCAGTTTTGGTTGTGGGAAGGGAGGGGAAGGGTTTGCGTTGCAAAAATAAAATTCCCACCTGGAGATTATTAACCTCAAAGATTAATGTGCAAATTCTGTGTAAAGATGAAACATCCCTGTATGGAAACATCCCTGGCCCGGCATCCGCAGAGCACAGGGAGTACATGAACTCATCAGAAATATGTGCTGCTGGCCTCAAGGCCTCAGCAGGAGTCAGTAAAGCTGTGCTCATGAGAGTCCCGTGATGTGCACACACATAACAATCATTGAACAGTCTTGATCCAAGTGATCCCTCTCCAGTCCTGCACTGGAGGGAAGTCAAAGGCTGGACAGGTTTTTCCCATGCATCCCTGCCCCAGGCAGCAGCAGCCGTTTGAGGGATGCCTCCACTGACACTCGAGGGATGAGCAGCCACTGCCACACTCCAGAGTGAGCTGGAGGCAGCAGCTGTTGGCACCTTCACCAGTGCAGGCTGGTGGGCTGAATTTTGGGGGTGCTGACTCCAACTGACAGCCCACCCCACGAGCAAAGCAGCATCACTTGTCAATCCTGTGCGTGTCCCTTCCTTTTACAGCCCCCTGGATCTTGCACACTGCCATGCCAAGGACAGCTGTGCCCAAGCTGTTATTGCCACCCAGCTCTCTGTGGATGCCCAGGACGTGCCATTGCTCCAGGCAGAGGTAACGTGGGATGTAGGAAGGAAAGAACTGCAAGCCCAGAGTGGTTGTAGCGACATTATTGGAGTTCTATGGCTATTTTGAGACATAATAAACCTGTTCCCGGGGATGATTAAAAGCACAGGTGAGCAAAGCAGGAGTTTCTGTCTGTCTGTTTGCTCTGGAGGAGGGAGGTCAGCCTTGGGGAGGGACCACTGCCCCCACCAGCAGTGTCCCCACAGTGGAGGGATGCCCCAAGGTGGCTGAAGGGATCCCAATTGGAACTGTGGGCTTGTTGCCTGTCCAGCTGGCATCCAGGAGAGGAGCTGGTCTCTCTCAGGAAGCTGCCAGCTCTCCAGCACCGTGGTGGAGCAAGGCCAGAGGAAATCTCAGAAGGGAACCCTCCTCCCACTTCAACAGATAACATTACCCTTAATGCTAGAGCTCTAAAAATAGCAGAGGCCTTTAGGGAAATATTGGGTGGCAAGGATTCCAAAGCTTCCCAGCACATCTGACATTTCATCCTCAACCCTTTGCCATTCAGTTCCCAGAAATCTTATAAATCCAACCACATGTGGGCGGGAGGCAATAGGGCTGCTTCTCCTCCCTTTTTCATAACTGCAGGGGAAACTGAGGCACAAGCCAGGCAGACTCACCCAGAGGTTCAGGAGGGATTGGTGTTGGAGGCGGGATGAGTGCTCCAAGCCCTGCAGCCACGTTTTGGGGGGTGTGGGAGAAGCCTTTGTCAGGCACAGGCAGGAGCACTGCTGTCCCCAGGAGGGACACAGCTCCTGCATGGGCTGATTTCTACCAGGCACTTTATTCAGAGGAACCAAGTTTCACCACAGGGGCGGGAAGATGCTCAATACAAGGTATTTATTAATTTTACCAGAGAAGGGACCTTTCCTCATACCCAGAAATCCCTCCTGATATGTCAGTGCCATCTTTCCTCCTCCTGGTCACAGCCTGGTCCCCCTTCCCACCAAGAGGGCAGAACTGGGCAGACAGACTGACACACACCAGCTCCCAGGGCAGTGGCACATCATGTGCCACCCAAGCCCATCCTCAGGGAGCTGAAGGGCAGTGGGTGGGCTCACCAGCTCCCCACATATGGCACAGGGATCCCACCTACACACCATGCTCTGAGCCATGAGGGGAGGCAGCCCAAAGGCATCCCCCTCCTTCCCACTCTCTGGTGCTGTGGGAGCGCTCCTCTCCCACCCCAGGAGAGTTTGCAGCAGCCAGCCAAGGACAGCGACTGTGGGTGACAGGAGAGGTGAGGGCTGCTGCCCACCTGGAGCACAGGGTGATGGGCACCCAGAGGGGCTCTGGCCGTCAGCCCTGCCACCCTGACAGGTGGTACAGAAAGTGCAAAGCAAAGCATTCTTGGTGCCAGTCAGAGGTCTCCATGTGTGCCCCCAAAAGGCAGGTTTACCCTGGGGCTTCCCATGGAAAGTGAGGGTTGTGTTGTTTGTCAGTGAACAGGGCAGCAGCACCTGAACAAGGGACTTTGAGATGGTGCAGGTGAGGTGCAGGATTCGGGAGGTGGTGATGGACAGGCCAAGACAAGGAAGATGAAGCCAACAACCAGTGCTCTTCCCTTGCCCTCTGCATCCCCTTCCAGCGTCCCCCGCCACTGCTTCACCCCGACCCACCCATACCCTTCATGGTTCTGTGGTTTTTTTGGCTTATTTAGTTTGTTTTGAAACCCCATGGAGATCAAATTGTGACTTGGCAGCTGACAGAACTGGCCCTACTGGGCTCCCCAAACCGAGCAAAGATCTTGAGAAGAGACCAGAGTGAAGTCCTGGGGTGAGCAAAGCCCTCCCTGCCCCTCTCGTGGCCCCCTGGGCACTCACAGGGTGGCAGTGGGGTACTGAGCCCAGCCCACCTCCTTGTAGGCCGCTGTCACGTGGGTGTAGATGAGGGTCTTCATCTTGGTCCAGGCTCCGTGTGCCTCCGGGGTGAAGTCATTGGGGTATTCCTCAGCAATGACCTCCAGCATGACCCCAGTGAGTTTCTGAGGGGAGACAGGCAGCAGGAAAGGGGTTAGTAACTCTCCAGGGAGCTGGTCACAGCAAATTTAGCTTTTTCCTACAAAAACACCTGAATCCTGTTTCTGTCTGTAGGACACAGAAGCCCTGGAGGTCTGTGGACATCCCTGGGAGCAGACAGGACAGGTAACCAGCCTGCCCAGGCAGCAGGGCAGAGACACAGGCATGAGGAGGGAGCTGTTTGCAGGTTGAAGTATCTCCCCAGCCTGGGCACCACAAATTATTTACAGAATCACAGAATATTCCAAGCTGGAAGGCACCCATAAGGATCATCAACTCTTAAGTGAATGGCCACGTGGGGATCAAACCTGTGATCTTGGTGTTATTACTCTAACCAGCTAATTAGTCAAGTACTTGAGTCCCTGCTATCATGCTTAATTTCCAAAAGAAGTGGCACAGAGCCACCAACATGGAAACAGCCAGGTGGGTTTCCCTGGGCTGGGGGAGGTTCTGGCTCCTCTGTCACTGGCTGTATGTGGGGGTGGTGGTCTCCACTGGACAGTGTCACCGCAGGGAGCAGCCCCACATCCAGCCAAGGACAGGCAGCATCAGCTCACCACAGCTCTTGCTCCCCTGCTCTCTTCCTAAATGCTCCTATCCTTTACCTTAAAGTAGATGGGCTCCACTTTGTGCTTGAGGGCGTGGGCCTTGCCCACCAGGGCCAGGACGGAGGAGACCTTTTCAGAGTCGTTGAGGTTCTCCACCACAGTGTTGATGGCCCCCATGACCCTCCGAGCGTGCTTGCGCAGCTGCAAGCTCCTCTCCATCTCCAGAGGGTCCTCCATGTGCTTGAACTGGCTGAAGTACTGCTTGGCTGAGGGGAAGTTCACAAAAAACCTTCCAGAAAGAACAGACATGAAATGCCATCAGGAGGGGGAGAGCAGGCTGAGGGGTTAAAGCATAGCATGAGGGATGGAGATGCTGGAAGCCAACCCCTGTGTCTCACACAGCCAGGGCTGATTTGCCTATCAAATTCCCCAGGAGCTGCAGCATTCAGCTGTCTGAAAACCAGCAGGTTGATGCCTTTTCTCCAAACCCCATCTGTTACAAGGTCATCACAGATGGATATTCATTCTCAAAGCAGAAGCAAGACTGAGTTCTTGATGCCCAGAGATGCCACCCAGGCATGTCAGATGCTGGATATGTGCCCACATATATCAAAACATCACATCCTGCCTCAGAGAGATGGTGATGAGCATGAAAATCTCACTTTATCCCGTCCAGCCTCTCCTTGCCCCTCTTCCTTGCTCCCATGGTCTTTATTTCTGCATTGCCACCCAGAACAGTCTCCTGTTGTCCAAGTTGCCCCACCTTTCAAGGCCCCACCAGAGTCTCCAGCAGGACCTAAGGCCTGAGCTGATGTCACTGCTCATTTGTGACATTTTTCCCAGCACAAGGATACTCTAAAAACTCACCAGCTCCTCAGGAGAAGTAGAGGAGGCTGGGGACCCTCTTTTCTGCAGGAATAAATCAACCCAAATGAAATGCAGCTGAAAGAAATGAAGCTGTGGTCACAGCTGATATGCTGAGCTCCCCAGGGAGGTGGAGGGGGCAGGGAGTTGAAGGGCACAAGGTAACAGAGAGCAGGGCTGGAGCCACCAACGCCAACACCACCCATGCCAGGATTGCAGCTGGGGCTGACACTTGAGTCACATTAACCACCCCCTTCCACCTATGCAAGTGAGAACCATGTCAGTGTTTGTTCCCCACTTTCACCCAGCTCCCTCCCTCCTACGGGGCTCTCCCTGGCTCCTGGACCGGTGGAGGATGCTCAGGAGGCAGTAGAGTGCTCCCAGGCTGTCCCCCATCATTCCTGGCTCCAGGCAGACTGCTCCTCTTCCCAAGCACCATCCCAAACCACAGGAACCCGAATCCATCCCACCTCTCTCTGCAACCATCACTACTTCTCTCCAGAACCAGGTGGGATCCTCTTCCCCACTCACCACTCCATGAAGAATCACAATATTGAGTACCAGGCTCCTTTACCAATTTGTTATCCTCCTTTTTCCCCCCCTCCCTTCCTTCCCCCGCTCCCTTGGCTTGTGAAAGCTTGGGGGCATTGCCAAGGAAGCGGCGTGAAGCACTGCCTGGAGTACACCACCACTTCTGTTGCTTCCCCAAGGCATCTGGGATTCATCAGATGGCCCAAAATAGGTTTTGGAGGTGTGAAGAGTGTGTGGCAGAAAGGGTGGGGGAGGAAGGAAGGTGGAAGGGGGAAACAAGGTGTTGCTCTTAAACCCCAGAGGGGCCCCATGACAAAACTCCTCTTGTTGTTGTGCAGCCTCCTCCCCCCGGCACAGCTCCTCCTGACACATCTGGTCCCTGTCGGGAGAAATCACTCCCAGGCCTGGCTGTCTCCAGCTCCTGCTGCCACAGAGATGTTTGGTCCTTCAGCTCAGAGCTGTCAGAGAAGTGCTGGGGGATGGAGCTGGCCAGGGCTGCATGGATAACATCATTCCCAGGATTTAAGACTTCTGTCCTGGACTTTTCCCCACAGAAGGGCAAATGTTCCACTTGATTTAATGGAACTATTTTTTTCCAGCTGGACTTAGCATCCCTCTGCCCCCATCCCATTCCTCCCCTCCTCTACTCAAGCTATTGCAGCTCCAGTCACCCAGTAAAGCCCTCCAGCTCCACCAGGGATCATCCTGCAGGCGTTTTATCATCTCTGCTAGTGGATCTTTCCCCTGAACAGGCTCCCCCCAGGCACTGGGAGCAAGGGCTGTCACTGGAAGTAGGACCTGCTGCCCCAGCCAGGGGATGGAGGCTGCCAGCTGGTCCCTGCATGCCTCAGCCTCTGAACCCCAAACCACAGGAAGCTCCCTGAAAAGCTGTATTTCATCTCAGCTGAAGGGCAGAATGTTCTGAAGGCATGGAAAACGATTTGAGAAAAATTCCTGTTCTGAACCAGGAAGGGAATAGCAAGGGGGGACTGACCTGTGCATCACCAGGATTAACAGTGTGTCCCCAGCAAGAGAAGGGCCAAAAGGAGACCCTGGGACCATCACCTCCACCTCTCCCCACTTTTGGCCAGATGTGCCTGGAGCAAAGCCTGGTTAAACCCTCAAAATACCCCAATCTGCATAAGACCAGATCAATGAAGGATCCAAATACTTGGTTTCCAACCTTTCCCTGCTTTGCAGACCCTCAGGTTGACACCCCTATGGGAGTTAGGCCCAGCAGCTTTCCCAGGGGATCTGCCATCAGGACAGCAGGGGTGCTGGGGGTGTAAAACCAGCAAACCCTCAGCTCATGTGTTTAATTCTGTGTCTGCTGGATTTCTTTGGTGGAGAACTGAAACAGAGGAGCCCTAAAACCCCTTTGCTTCAAGCAAACCCATGGATGGCCAGAGACCTGCAGCCGCCTCTCCTTGGAGAGCAGCAGGCGCCTGCAGCAAGAACTTCTGACTGGAGCAAATATTTGAGATGTCAAACCACAGAGAAGAAGGAAGGAGGCTCACTCAGTGATAGTTGTTAATAAACAGAGAAGATTAATTTAACACAAAGGTTAAATATAACCAGAGGAAAGGAGGAAAAAAAAAAGAAATAAAATAACTCCAACAATAGTGAGTTAGAAGAGGTGTTCGTTGGGGGTTTTCCATCTACAGAAAGTTTTGAGAGTTCAAACCTCTCGAGCTCTGGAAGTGTTTTGGATCATTATGCATGTGTGTGTGTGGTTTGGGCTTTTTTTCTCTATCAGAGTCATTAAAAGATGATATTTACCATTGCATATCACACAAAATTATGATTGATAGGAACCAGATGCCTGCATACCGATCTCATTAAATTTCTTTTTAAGCGATTCCATTCTCCACCCACTAATTTGTACTCTGCCAGCTACATCTGGACCCAGCGGACAGGATGTCAGGATTGCTTTTCCTCTCTCTTTTGCCCTTATAACAACTTTAAGGACACAACCATTCCCAGTAGCAGAGCCAAAGGAAATAATTAAGGTGCAAACCCACTGCAGTTACTGGAAACCTGTTTTCTGTTATGGCAGAGTGGCATCTCCTCCATCTCCCCAGGGCATGCAGAGCAAACCCTGCACGGAGGAAACCTCCAGCCCCCAGCTGGAAAGAGGACACCTGGATGCTGCCTGGTCCCCCAAGCAACTAAACCCATGATACTTCACTCACCCTGTTTGCAAACTGTGGGGTGAAAATGCTCATGAGCCCTCAGATCTACTGGGAGGCTTCAACTGAACCCCCAGCCAGCACTTAGAAACTGCTTTTTTCCTAGATTTCCACAGAATCATTTAGGTCGGAAGAGGTCTTTCAGATCACCAAGTCCAACTCTTAACCCAGCCCTGCCAAGCCCAGCACTAAAACACGTCCCCAAGAGCCACATCTACACATCTCTTAAATCCCTCCAGGGTTGGTGACTCAACCTACCAATGCTTTCATGTTTTCTCTCGCCTGGTCCCTCTACGTGGGAGAAACTCTAAGGCAGCCTGGAGCCTCTCGTGTCCCTTTTCAAACCTCTCCTTCCAACTCCTCTCTGCTCGGGTGCCTACAAAGCAGCTGATAATGGGTAGGCAGGTGGTGTGTGATGCTGCTATTTATTATGCTGAGAGCTGTCTCACCGCTTTGCCTGCACATTCCCCCTGCTCCTCACAGCCACCTGTAGCCAATCATCCCCTTTTCAGGCTGGGGAAATGCTGCTGGGTGCTGCCTGGGTGTTTACTAAACCCAAGGTGAGGAAGGTCTCAGCCGTGTCAATGCCACAGCTCAGCAAGACAGGAAAAGGCAAATCTAACGAGTAAGAAGAGGATGGTGCCTGCCTGCTCCCGTGTCCTCTCGGAAAGCTCATGGACAGGTAGGGATGGTGGTGGGCAACATCTCCAGTTTTGTCATGGGAGGGCTGGAGGGAAAAGGGCCAAGCTCCACATCCACACACTAATGCTAAATGCCCGGGGAAACTCCTCGCCCTCTGTGCCCTTGCTTGCCTTGGTTACGGACGTCCTTGCAGCTCTCGGGGTGTTGAGAGGGATTTTTCTACCCCCATCACTTGGCTTGCAAGTGATGCAAAGGAAGCATGGGGACAGGGGACATGGGAAAGGCTCTTCTCTTGACATCCCAAGAGCTGCTGGCAGCTCCGAGGTCGTGGCTGGTGTGGGATGTGCCACAGGCATCCCCACACAGCTGCCTTGGCCCTAAAGAAGCCAGAAGGGCTGGTCCCAGGAGCTGTGATCAGAGACAACGCGGTCGTAGGAGAAGGAGCTTGTTTTGAGACTGAGCTTATTAAACCCTCACTCACCCCCTCACTGCTCATGGAGTGGTTGTTAGGTTGGGAAATGTCCCTTATGCTTGCCTGTGTCAGCAGAGCAGAGCCCTGCTGCTCTCTGGCTCTCCTTGTCCCCACAAAAACATCTCCCCACCTTGATCACAAGCATTCATGAGCATGGGACAGGGACGCTGCTGCTGGTCTTTTCACTGGACCCTTTTCAAAGAGAGATATTGTGTCTCTCTGAGCCTCTTTGCCCTGAAATGTGTCCTTCATCAGCTGGGAATGGAACCTTTCCCTAGGGACACCTCCTCAAAACACATGTTGGCTTTCGGGGTAGCTGCAAAATCCCTTCTTTAAATGCTATTTTTGGGTAGATTCAACCCATACTTTTTTGATTCAGCTGGAAAAAAAAAAAAAAAGGTTTTCTGCATTGCCAGACTCATTACTCAGATTTTTTGCTATTTTAACCTAGAACTCACAATAATTTCTGGCATCCAAGGAGTGCTTTCATATTTTAAAGCTCTTTGCAAACTGTCTAAATCCAGGTGTGTTTGCTCAGACTAAGCAGCTGTTGAAATCCAGGGGCCTGATCCTTTTGCTTCTCCTCCTACACCTCTTGAGGGGGAAAGAACACATCAGGAGTGATGGAGAAGGTGGAAATTGGCAAAGCTGATGGCTCTGAAGTGCAGACAGAGGGAACAGTGATGGGGAAACCCTGTGGAGGCAGCACAGCCTGTGGTGGCTGAGCCAGGTTGCGTTGCCTGCACTTGGCATGGCATTAACATTCGGTCCAGATTCTCCCGGGATCTAACAGAAACTATCCCTGGGCTTTATCCCCTGATGGAATCCATAAAGTTTTGTGGTCTCACATCTGTGCCTATGGTACGTGTGTGTGGGTGTGGGAGCGAGCGCGTGTGCCGGCCGCAACTGGCTGTGGTTTTAGCCCTGGGGTGCTGGGCTTAGTTGGGGCCTGCAAAGGAGAGAGGGTCCCAAACCTTCCCTGATGTTCATCCCTGGGTGCTCTCAGCCCCTGTGTGCTGCAGAGGGCTGAGCCAC
>WBMY01002847.1:27450-95066 GCA_013397315.1 Donacobius atricapilla
AAGGGAGGGATGAGAGAGATGATCTGGGCAACATCAGGACGGGGCTGGTGGGGGGAGGTAGTGCTGGAAGTTTTTCTTCCAGCCCTTTGTAAACAGCTCAGAGGAAATTCAGAATCCAGAGTGCTGAGTTAAAGTTAGCCCAAAAGCTGCACCGAGTTCTGCTCCGGCTCTGTTCTTTGCATTCCCTGGTTTTGCAGGAGGTGGTGTTTAGAAGGACAGACCCCTCACCTCCGATTCTTGGGCTGCAAGGAGAGTCGGGTCAAGAGGAGAGCACGAGGCTTCCCCACTCCGAGAATCTCTCTGTCCCCCAAAAGAGATCATGGTCTGTCTCACAGGGACTTTTTTAACGCTGAGAATTTGCTCTCCCTTCTTGTGGCAGGACCCAGCTGAAAGGGATCCTGAGTTAAGGCACTTGTGAAATAAAGGTATTGTAGATTACATCGCTCCTGGCAGCGCCTTGGCAAGGAACACCTCCACTCCAGGCTTCCTGCTGCCTTCGTGGGTGTGCTTTTGGGGCTGGTTTTTACCTAAATGCCATTCCCATCTCCCTAACAATGTTAAACCCACAGCACAGTCCATTTGCACAGAGAGCAGGAAAATCCTACGGAGACTTATAATAGCTGCGAGTCCCCCAGGGGGGGATCAGAGACCAGTGGAGCAGTGAGTGTGCCCCGCTGCCTCCCGCACCCTGCCAGGGCAGACGGACAGACAGACGGACAGACGGGCTGCGGGCGCCGCTCTGACAGCCTGGGGGGTGGCTGAGCCCCTAGAGGAGCTGGAGCTTGGTTACTGCAGAGCTGTCGTGGCTTTTTGCTGTATTTCTCCTCCAAACCAGCCTTGGCCACCTCCCCATTAGCAGCCGCCAGACTGGTGGTGTCAGCAAATTTGCTCTCGCAGAGCTAATGAGAGCTGGTGGAGAACATGCTGCCCACAGATCCCCCCACTGTGGGTCCCCCAGGGAACATGTGCTGGGACAGACCGGGAGCACCACACATCTGTGAACCCTTTGGCTTGAGAGCAAAGCTCACCTGCGAGCTGCTGAACCCACCAGTGTGACAACGGAGCAGTGTGGCCAGCCTGACCTGGCCAGAGGTCAGGAATCATTCAATAACACCACCACCAGCTGCTGAATCATCAGATTTTCACCAAGTTTGGATTTGCCTTGTGCCCATTAGCCACTGGGATGAACAGCCACAAGCCCCAGCTCAAACATTAACTACAATGTCACCAGGCCACCAGAGAAGCACCTCTGGACCTGAGGTGGCACAGCCTGGCTTATCACCTTCCCTTGGGATGCAGGGGAAGGGGTGCTTTAGCTTTAGCTTAAACCCAGAGAGACCCAGCTTAAACCCAGAGAGACACAGCTTAAACCCAGAGCAAAATGGCAATGCAGTGCAAGTGCTTTCAAAAAGGGGAAAAATCAAATACTTACCAATATGAACACTGGGGGGATAACATGGGTCAAGCGTTGGTTATCACTTGCTGTGTGTTTAAGGAAAATAAATCTTTGAGCTTTTGTACCTAGTGTCATAGTCCACCCCAGGCTCACAGCCTGGCATGTGGTTCCTGGGTGCAGCAGGTGCTTTTCCTCTCTCCCTGGCACCAGGAGTCAAAATGTCTGGCCTCAAAAGTCTGGGCTCAAAAGTCTCCATTTTAAAATATTTAAATATTAGAAAACATTAGAAAAGTAACAGAGAGATCCCCCAGCCTTTTCCAGGTTTCTGCCTCCCTATCTGGACTCATCATGTCTGGCCCTGGCAGGAGACCAGCCCCGTTCCCATGTGCCATCCTGCTCCACAAAAGGAGACGGGGTGTAAAGCATTGGTGATTCTCTGCTGCCTCAAAATCCCAAATGATCCCAACAGCCCTGCATTTCTGCGTCTCGTCCCAGACGTGGGACATAAATCAAGGGCAGGAGTGCAGGCACAGGCTGTCACGTGCCTGCCACTCGTTTCCATGGTTTCCCATGACTGTTGCTCTCAAGGGCTTGGGGTTAGGAGGCGACTTGTTCCAGAAGGAGAAAGATGCTGTGTTGACACCATTGCTGCCTGCTGGCCCAGAGGGGAGGGAGCTCAGCATGGTGCCTGCTGCTCAGACAGGACGGTCCAGGACCATGGAGCTCAGGGAGGGGGACAGAGAACTTGGTCCCCATGGCCAGTGCAGAGACTGAGATGGGATCAGCCTGCATAATCCATACTGAAGAAATCAATCCATCTCTCTCCGATCCTGATTCACCCTGATCCCTCTCCCCTCACCAGCTGAGCATCACAGCCTTCCTGCTTTCCATCTCCTTCCTGTGGACCTGTCCCTGTGATGCGGTGGCACCCTGTCCCTGCTGAGCCTGAGCCTGCTTCCCCCAGAGCTTCTGCAGAGCAGGAAGAGATCAAGTGCTTGTTCAAGCCATCCTTCATCCCAGCTGCAGAAGGTGAGGATGGGTTTCCAGGCCTCTGTTTGTGGCATGCCATGGTCCTGAGGGGTCTGTACCCACCTACCGACAGCTTCTCCCACTCCTCCCATGCCCTCCCACGTTGCCTCTCCTCCTCTCATATGCTGGGTGCAATGAGAAATGTACTTGGCTCCTAATCCTTGAGTGGGAGGTGAAGGCAAAAAAACCCAAGACTTCAGCTCCACAGCGTGTGGGATGTGGATGATGGCAGATCCCCACCTTTGACTTCTCCACTCTCTTTGGGGCAAAGGCAGACAGCCCAAATCCAGACCTTTGGGTCTCAGTCCCCCCTTCCTGGCGCATGGGGACAGCCTTGTTGCTTGGTTCCTGGAGAATAAAAGGTCACTTCTTGTGTCTCTTGCAATGTCAGCTCCCTGGGACCTTCTGACAGACACCATTACTTGGGGTGGTCCCAGAAAGACACCACATGAGATCCATCAGGGTGTGCTTTGGGAAGGAGCAGCAGGAGCTGCCCCAAGGCTTTGGTGCTGGTGGGATTCCAGGGGTGCAGCAAGGATCCCTTCTCCAGAACCTCAAGACACCAACCTGGGCAGAACAGGAGCAGTCCTGGGATTCTGAGTGGCATAAGGCTGAAGGCCCCAGTGTGGTGCATGACAAGTTGGGTGTTCCTCCTTCATTCTCCTCCCAGAGCCACTCTGGGCTGCTGCAGTATCTGACCTGGAGATATTGTCACCCTGACCTTTGCTGAAACAAAGCCTCTGGTTGCCAGCCCAGCTCACCCAGCAATGCCCTCAGTAGGCCAGGCCTCTCTCTCCCCTTTCCTAATACAGCCCTGCTGCCAACTGCAAAGTCCTGGCCTGAAAAGGAATAACAAGACTTTAGGAACTGGCTTTGCAAAGCTGCTACCCAGGGAAGGAAGGATTTAGCCTAAAGCCTGTATAAATGCTGTGCTTATTGCAGGTTTCCTTCTCCCAGCTTCTCTGATCCCAGGAGACCTGTGTGCAATCCTAATGCTCCAGCTCTGTGCCAGCAGTACCTGTGGCCTGAGACATCTCTGCAGAATCAGACTGGAGAACAAAAGGGGCTGCGGGCAGCAGGGCCTCCCCCCTCCCCAGATCCAGCTGGGGTTGGATTGCTGCCCAAATCTCCATCCCAAGGCGGGGGTGAATCCCTGTTTCATCACACAGTCATTATCCACATTGCTAGAAGGCTTTGTCACCAATTTACTCGGAAAGACCTGAAGTACCGAGAAGCTGGGATTTCCCCAGTTCCTTGTCTTCAGCTTGGCTGGGAAGAGCTGCGCCAGGGAAGTACAATGACGGGAGCTGCTGTCCCCTCCCAGCCCTGGGCAGCTCTGTGGTACCTGGGCTGCCGTGTGGGGGAAAAGCCAGGCGCAGACATTCCTCTGCTGATGGAATCCAGCATGCAGGCAGTGCTGCCGGAGCTGTGGGGAATGTGCTTAAACAACCAGCCCCTTCTTACATGGGAACAGGGTTCCCCTGCTCTGGGGTCCAAGTCCGACGAATGTGGCTTTATGCAGACTGAGGCGCCACCAGAGCAAACCTCCCAGTGACACCCTGCCCCAGGCCCCCAGCTCCCAGAGTGGACCCCCAACCCTGCAGCCACTCCAGTCTCAGCTCACCACCCTCATGTGTGGGAGCAGGAAGGTGTGGGATGCTGGGGACTGGGACAGCAGCAGCACTGAGTGATGCCTGGGAAGGGAGCATGGGATGAAGACCCTTGGCAGCAGCAGGCAGGGTGGAGGCACCGGGTGTGATGGGGACAGCACAACCTCCCCATGACCTTAAACCTTATGAAAGGTTTTCCGGCTTCCTTCCCAAAAAATCCCTACCAACCCACACAATCTAAAAACCCCCAAGGATTAGGAAATCCAGGGGAATAGGAAGAAAGGAGCCCGGGGAGCAGGGCTGGTGCTGTCCAGGGCTCTCTGTCAGGACAGGGCAGGGCGGGGCAGGGTGAGACACTACCAAGACAACTCTGGAGGACGCTTCCAACCCAGACCAACCTGTTCCTGGGCTGGGAACGTTGCAAAAACTCCCAGTTCCACACTGGGATTTGAAGAAACTGAAACCTTGTGATTCAACTGGGAGAGATGAAGCAAGAGACACTCAGGAAGCAGATGACAGATCCAGCACCACACGGCTTCATGAACAAGGCATTAGCCAGCTGGTCAACTTCCCCAGATCCTGAACAGCCTCTGGTATCACCACCTTCCCCTTCACCCCCAGTGCCTAGCTCTTCCCCCCGGAGCACAGCCCCTGTCACAGCCAGACCCTTCACTGGTAAGCAAGGGTGACAGGGTTATTGGGAAACAAGTCAACACTTCCAAACTGATTCTCTTTTCTTGTTTTTCTCCTTCCTGAAGCTGGTCTGAGCATGGCAGGGGTTGCTTAGGAAAGACAATAAGCTAATATATTCATATCATCTCACATTTGGTGCCAGGACATGAAGTAAACACCGTCAGGGACTTTGCTCCAGTTCAAAGACAAGCCTTGATTCTTATTCCGATCACATTATCCATGCTCCTTGTACAGCTTCATTGATTCATATCTTAGAAAGAAAAGCCTTCAAAACCGATTGCCTGCCCTGTCATTTCAGCTCTGCTCTCAAGGGCCAGGGCAAGAAGCATTAACTAATCTGCTCACATTACCTTGCTTTTAAACCAAGCACCTCTCAACATCAATCAAGAGTGTTTGGAGGTCATGCATTCCCACATGGGGGGTGAGTCTCGGCTGCCAAGGTCACCCAATGACCTCAGTGCCAAAGTCAATTGATTTCAGAAGATGTGTTTTGCATTGCAGAGGTCACCCAAGTGAGCGCAGGGGCCAGCACTCAGGCATTGCCCCCTGCACTGGGCTGCCTGTCACACTCTGGGGGCAGCCAGGGCTCGTGCCCACAGGGGAATGTTTGAGCAGCCCAGTGATGGTGCCCTGTTTGGTTAGAGAGGGCTGTGTGGTTATAAACAAGTTCCCGAAGGAGAAAGCTCAGGGCCTCAGGCAGCATCCGGGGTGCAAAAATGGTGACTTTGCTTGTGTCAGCCTGGCTGGGTCTTGGTGAGGGGAGAAGAGTTTTCAAGCAGCAATGTCCTCCCAGGGATTACGAAACCCAGCCTGCTGATTGCCAGGGAAAAGAAGGTCCTTCCAGCCTCTTGGGCTTCAGCTTAGCCAGAAGCCACTGTTTATTTGGCTCCAGTGACTTCCCTGCATACCGGGCCATGCTCCTGGGGGCTCAGTGTGCTCCGGGGCAGCTGGCTGGGACACGGGGCTTGGCCACCCCACGCGCTCCCCGGTGCCTTGCGTAAGGCAGCTCTGCACCCTCCGTCCGGCCTGACTTACACTCAGGAAGGAATTATTCACTCTTGTCTCCATCTGGCTCCAGGACACACTTGGGATGTTTCTTCCACCACTCTCACAAAGGTTTCCCATCCTGCCGCTGCCAGTAACGAGGCCAGGTCCATCCCCTTTGCTCCCAGCTGACCCCCAAGTTCAGGAATAGGGACTGTTTACTGGATAGCCTTAGAGGAATTTGGTTTTACTGACATTTCAAGTGCTGCTTGAGAATGTTGTTTTCAGGGCTTGGAGTACTTTGAGAGGACATGTCCACCAGGAGAGAATTAACCATGGCTGTCCCAGGCCCCTGCCATGGTTGGACTTAGGGGGCATCTCTGGCCCTGGCTGGATGAGAATGGAAAGCCAGGCTTCCTGGAAGGCTCAGTTTTGCTTTCTTTCAGACCCAACCACTCGATGAACCCATCCAGGTTGCTTGGATTTGGTTCTGGTTTCAAAACCCTTTTGCAAGAGGAAGCTGTTCTCCGTCTGAGTTACGGGAATGCCCAGACTGGGGCTTTTCTCGGCTGCCCTGATGAGGCCAATGTCCATCCCCTGTCTCATGCCCTGGGGCCAAAATGGAGCTAAGCATGAGAACAGCCCTCAGGGTTGTGTGCACAGCCCCAAAGGCAAACACATCCCAACTTTGATGAGCAACAGGGTTAGACTCCATGGATCAGAGCCCATTGCCACGGTGTCCATGTGGGACAGGCAGTGCTGTGGGTGGGGGCAGAGAGTATTCACTGGAGGACCCTCATGGCAAAACCCCACCTGGGGGCAAAACCCCACAGCCAGGGTCTGCAGCTCCCTGCCTGCAACGGGGCTCCTCTCCAGGTCAGCACCATCACCACCATTAAGCCCCATATGTGTGTCCACAGATCTGCATGGCACACTCAGCTGTATTCCCCCTGCCCCTCCTGCAGAGGTGCTTCCCAGTTGTTCTCCTTAACCTAAACCCACAAAGTCATTCCAGAACACAGGCTGCTTTGCAAAGGCCTGAGCTGGGACAAGATGCATAAAGGTGGTTCACTGCCCATGGATCTTGGAGTGGAGGGAAAGTCTTCCCTGGCAAGAGAATGGGATGGGCAAGGAGATCTGGGGGAGAGCACAGGGCCAGAGCAGCTCTGTGAAGAAAGGTGTGTGTGCTGCTGAGCTACGGGAGTTCGGGGAGGAGGAGGCAAACCCAGCCCAGATGAGGAAAGGATGCAGACAAGGTCTTGAGATCAGCTGGCTGAGACGAGTCCACAGGGAATTACAGGCAGATCTGAGCCTGTCAGATTACTGGAGCCAGGAATGGGGGGAGTGAGTTGAGGCAGGGCAGGTCTGGCAGGAGGAGGGGTGGAGGAGCTGGAGGGAAAGAGAGGAGCACGGGAAGGTGGGCACAGAGGGGAAGGAGGCACATGGGAAAGGGGGGAGAAGAGGGGAGTACCTAGCCCTGGTGGTGTGTGGAGGGGGCAGGAAGACAGACTGGGGGTGCTGTGGGGTGGATGAAGTGGGAATTGGCCTGGTCCATGGCACATCACCCCAGCACCCACCTGGCCAAGGTGCCCTGGGACCAGCCAGAGCAGGAGCACCACGCACCAAAACCAATTAAATGCTCAAGGGGTCACATCCAGCTCTGGGGCTCCCTCCCATCCAGAGGTCAGAGGAGAGCGTCCTCATTTGCTGCCTCTTAAATACATCTGATCCTGCTTTAATTCCTCCTAAAACCTTCCCTGAGAGCTTTCAGGTGGCTGCTGAGGAGAGGTGCCCATGAGCTGAGGTGACAGGCCAGCCAGGCATGTATGACAGCCCTGGGCTGAGCAGTGCCTCCAGAGGGATATGAAGGGCTGTGGGCACTGGTGGTGATGGAGGAAGCACCATGTGCACCACCATCCTGATCCTGGGTCCACTGGTCCTCATGCTGCGGCGCCGCTTCTGCAACAAAGTCGAACCGTACGTCCTCTCCTGTCCCCTTCCTGTCCCCTCAGGGCCCTGGGGCTGGGGATGGAAGGAGGGGGGGGAGGGGGCTGGGGTGGAGGATCTCACTCCTCAGCCTATGTATTCATGGAGATCTTTGGGTTCCTTCTGGTTTTGGTTCTCTGGATGACATTTGCTTGAGCTGGGGAGAGAAGAGCTTTCTGTGATGTGCTCTCACCTCCTCTCCGATGCACCAGTGCCAGCAAGGAGGAAATGCAGGACTGGTCCTCCTGTTTGTCTGGTGCAAAGGAATGAACCACTGGGATGCTTTTACATGCACTGATCAAGGTGTTTCCCAAATGGAGCAGTCCTGCAGCCTGGCTGCCTGACTGTCTTCATGCCTCGCCTTGGGAGGAAGATAGAGCGGTGATTTCAGCCGTGGGGACAGCACCAGGCTGACATTGATACTCAGCTGGTTTTAAACAGCCCTGGGGAGGTCCCACTCCATCCTTGCGGTTCTGGGAGGCTGGATGAGTGTCTGGCTATGTGGAATGCTTGAGACCATCAGCTAACTGTTGGATCTGAGAAGAGCCAGCAGCGACCACCCCGCACCCTGTTGCTCTGTGCTCTGTGTTCACACACATGCTCACACTCATCCTGGCTCCGAGGCGAAGGCAGGGAGCAGATGGGAAGGGACTTGCTGCAGTCCCACACCAAGGCAATGACAAAGCTGCGACAGGAGGGCAGGGTCACCTCCTGCTCGGTGCATCCCCGCTGCACCACGGGCACGGTGCCGGCGGCTGCGGCTTCCAGCTACCTGCAGCTCCCCGCGTCTTTTGGGAAGGAGTCTTGTTCCCGTTCAGCGTTTGCTTGGCTTCAGCTCAGTGGCAGCGGGGCAGTGCTCAAGGCGAGTCCGAGCACTGCCCTCGCTCGCTGTGCAGCCGCCTGCTCCAACCGCAGGCTCAGCTCAGGAGGTTTCCGCTGGAGACGCACAAATCTATTTACCAGCGGAGACTGGAGACATCTGAAGGTGGGGAGGTCAAATTGGCACTTAATGAGCCGATTAAGTCAGGGGAGGGAAAAACAAGACTCAGAGCAGGGAAGGCATCTCCTGGCCTCTGTGCCCCCAGCTGTCCCTGTGCTACCTGCAGCACTGGCTGAATTAAACACTCATTAAGTGTCTGAGCAAACGAGCTGCAGAGGTGGGGGGGCTATCTCTGGGCAGAGGGTACAGGGGTGACTGCTAAGGCTGGAAGACTGCAGGTCCATCCCTTGGGAAGCTACAGGAGGAATGGGCAGGTACATGGCTGGGGCACAAGTCACCTGGAATGATGGCACCAGAGCTGGCAGCGCGCAGACAGCACCGAGCCCCAGCCCTGGACAGGCAGATCCAGCTGCAGCACAAGCCCTGCCCGAGGCAGCAGTGTGCAGTGTCAGCTCCTTAGGAGCAAGCAGTGAATGAAGCACAAATATGTGCACAAGGAGATAGCAAGGAGCCTGGAGCTGAAAAGGCTGGGGCTGGCACAGGCATGGTGCTACCCTGGCTACTTCCACTCAAGGCAGGATTGGCACTCCTTCCACCACATTTAAACTGCGGGCTTGTAGCCTGGTCAGTCCTTTCCCCCAACTGGCTTCATCACTAGTACCACTCTCGTCATCAGCAGCAGCAGCAGCAGAGCATAGGGAGAGAATGTGGCTGGTGCCAGCACAAGAGCAAAAAGCTGGAATGAGCACAAGGGCTCCCATCACGGCATGGACCAGGGAGCATGAGGGAGACTCAGAGCTGGATGGCCAGGAAAAAACTTGCTCCAAGCCCTGTTGCAGTCTTCAGACAGGTACCTGGTCTGGATGCAGCCCATAGAAAAGCCATATACTCCTAGATTAGTTCTTTTGGTGATTAATTGCTCTCACCATTAAAGACCAGTGGCTATTAACAGCTTTTCTACTTGATCTATTTTGGACATTCATCTACTTGCCTTGCTTGATGCTGGCATAAATCAGAGCTGTTCCACTGACAGCTTTACACCAAGAGAGATTCTGTTTCCAGACTTTCATGTTCTGGAAAAGAAAAGCAGCAGAAGCAAGAGAAAAATGTGCTGCTGGGCAGGGACTGGGGAGAAGTGGTACAGGAGACCAAGGCACAGTGAACCTCATGAAGGGCAGGCAGCATCCTCAAGACCATGAACAGACCTGAGGCACCAGAGCCCCAGTACTATGTTGATCCAACTGGATTTTGGCCAGCTAGACGACTGGTATTAGGCTGCTCAGGCACCAGCACCCCATACAGCAACAAAGACCAGGATTTTCCATATTTGCACTGCTCTGGATGATTGCTGGATTAAAGACATCCCTGAGAAACAGCACATGTGAAGAAAAAGTCAGGAGCCCACATGTTCCACAGGATAAACCTGGCTCGGTGAAGGATCAACCCTCTGCCTCTGACGTGCCCGTGTGCGAAGCAGGACGTGCATCCTGAGCAAAGGACACAAATGAACAGCACTGGCAAGATCAGATTATGTGAAATCCTCTGCTCACTTGACCTCCTTCACGTCCCTGTCTTCTATTTATATACCTTGGAGCTGCCAGGAATGGCACAGGTTGTCCTTGGCCCACCCTCACAGAGCTGGGGGGCTCAGCCATGGGATTAGTGTTGGCCACTGGAGCTGGCTGCCACTATCTCAGTGGAGAGGTTTGAAGGGATTCCTCCCAGCATCCCAGCTGTGGGGTCTACTATCCCCATCCCTTGCTGGAGCTGAAAAGCAAACTGGAACACTATCCTAGACCAACCTGCTGTCAAGAGACAAGAAGGTCAAGAGGGACTCCTTGGGCTCCAGTGCTTGGATTTCCTCAACAAGCAGTGATTTATTCTTTGTTTTGTGTGATATTTAACAAGAAGGTCTTGGCTGAGGGCCAGGGCTGGCTATGGATATCTGCTCTGTTTGCCTTTCTCATGTTCTTCCCCTCCAGTCTCTTCCTGGCAGGAACTCACTGCCTGCTCCTGAGTTTGGGGAGGTAGAGATGCTGCTGGCATGAACACAGGGTTTGGTCTTGGTGCTGGTCCAGCATGGGGGGATGCAGGGGACTGAGCACACCGGGGAGTACAGGAGCACCCAAAGCAGCACAGGTCACACAGAGAGGCCAGCTGGAAAGAGCTAGGTCTGTGAGATGTCTTCCATGGAGAGCTCCTGGAGAGGTCTCAGGCTTGGTGGGACAGAGCTGGACTACGGCAAAGCAAAGGAGGTGCTTTGGGAAGTGAAACATGGGTTTGCTTTACTGCTGTTTTTTAAGTCACCTTGCAAAAGGCTGGACATGAATCCCCTGGGTCCAGAGGGGTTGTTTTACTGGGACTGGGAGCCGGGGCCATGGAGAGAGGGAGTATTTAGTGCCCGAGCTGATCTCCCCCCAGAACACCCTCATCATACCCCACACACTGTGCTGCAAGGCAAGACCAGAACCTCTGCAGTTCAGGCTGGGGGAAACAGAGCTGGTAGCCTGGCATTATCTAGATTAACCCGCCAGCTTATTTCTCTCTGGGAAGCAGGATGTGACCTCCTCATTTCCACTGGCCAGGCACGGCTGGCAGCCAGCAGCAGTGGCACAGGGCTCTGCTTCTGCAGACTGGAGCAACCAGCTCACAGCAGGCAGGCACTGACAAGTGTCAGCCGAATTTCTGTACACTTTAAATACATTAGCAAGGCTGCAAACACTGTCTCAAAGTGCTGCAGACAGGCGAGCTGATAAATAACCCCTAAACCCACCACCAAGGGAACATCCCTCTTCTTTCCACAGGAGATAGGGCTCAGCATTGTTTTCCCCTATATCTGCACAGCAGCTGAGCAGATCCACTCTATCCCTGGCTGTTTTCAATCCAGTACCAGAAGGGTCAATTCTGTGCCACTTCTGCGGAGTCATTATCCTGTTGGTTATATAAATGTCTGGGCATGCACAAAAGGCAGTGCTGATACAGTGGCTCTGACACCAACTCTCTCCAACACCTGCTTTTCAGCTGGGGAGAGCTGAGCACAAGAACATCTCGAGAGCTGTCACACAGAAGGCTGCTGTCTTTCAAGCTGAATGGAGGTCTAAATAGCTCTCACTTCTGCTTTAGAATCTCATTTCTAAATGCAATTAATACTGGCACATGCATAATGAGAGATTGACGAGTGAATACAGACTCCAGCAATAAAGAAGCCAGCCCAAAGTGCTATGTAAATATTACAAATCCTCACAGGGAGATGACCTGGGGAAGACAGCTCTCTGATGATTAAACCCCAGTGACAATACGACTGCATTCCTACATCTGTCACAATACTACCTGCTGATACATAATGAGCCACGCGAAAAGAACTTGCTCTTGCTGCTCTTCAGTGCAGATAAAATGTCTATTTGTAGAATGTAATTAATCTCTTCTTCAAAATCAGGAACCTTAGTGTCCTTGGTAACAACATGCCAGTGACTCAGAGACCGTCTCTGGCTTTTCCTTCTGATTTTGGAGTGAGTTACTGAAAGTGACCCCAAATTCTAGCACTGTAAAGGAGCATAAGTGGAAAAGCCAAAGGTATTTGGAGGTAGGAGTAGGTTTTACACACCCTTCTGGTCTCTGCAGGGCTGCTTTGGCTGCTTAAGGAGGTCCCTGGACTTGTTTCAGCCAATTTCCCTATGATGAGACAAGCTCTGTCCCAAGATCTGGTCCCTAACCCACTGAGAACAAATTCCCTTTTACCATGGGACATAACAGGGCAGAGAACAAACTGTCAGAAGAGCAGGGACGCAATCACAGGATGAAGCTGCTCCTTCTTTTGCCTGGTTTCCCCAGCAGTAAGTGCTGTGTGCTCTGTGTGTGTGTCCATGCCTGCTCCCCCAGATGGCTTTTGAGCCCGCTTTTGAGCCCTGGCAAGTTTGGCAGGAGATGGAAGTTCAAAGACATCCATTCCCCACCAGGTAGCAAACATGCAAAGCCATGAGCACCAGCGTGGCAAAGGGATGCAGGGAAGTGCTGCTGGCAGATGCCCTGGTCCCTCTGAGGGTTCTGCTTGGGCATGGCCTGCTCCTCCAGCCCACCCCAGGCTGGCTGAGATTTGTGCTAAAAAAGGCAAAATTGCTCCAAAGCAGCCATGGGCTATATCTGCTTTCTATGAATTTCAGTGGGAAGAACCACTGCTGGATGTAGCTCACTGACCCAGTTCCAAAGCTCAGGGGAAGCATGGGCCGTGATATGGGGACAGCTGCTTGGAGAGTGGGTAATGGAAGACTTGCATGATTTATTTATTTCCTGGGAAATAAAAACGAAGAAGAAAAGAATTGTTGGATTAAATCTGCATACGCTAGGCTAAACTGTGCTGCAGCAATTCCTTGTGGGGCTGGAGCTGAGCTGCTTTGTCCCCTGTAAGGGAGATTCATCCCCACTGCTGCTGCATGCTGTGCAGAGCTGGGGGGAGATGGGGAAAAGAAGGGTTTGCTGTTACTGAGGGCTCTGCTCTTGAGTGCGAAAATTCCCCTTACTGGAGCAAGTTATCACTTTCCTTTAGACAGGGGCTGCAATCAGCACCACTTCCCACAGCTCACCCCATCTCCTCTGTCCCCAGGCACTCCGAGGGAGAGGAAGAGATTGGGAGAGAGGCTGGCTCTGACCCTCACGCCACGTAACAGCGCTTCGGAGTAAAGGCCAGGTGGGATGCAGCAGTTATCTGGGATGATGCAGCTCTGAGGAAACTGGGGAAAAGACATGCAAAAAGCCTGGTCTTCACCTTCAAGTATTTTAATGGTGATTTTTTTGTGTTTCACCCAGGGTTTATTGGTTTTCCTGCCTATTCGTGAGTCTGTGAAGTCTCAAGAAAAGTGTCTTGCTCTGGAGAAAGGAAATTAAACCTGGAATGGCAGGATTGGAAGGGAAGACCCCATTTTCCCAAAACTTTCAATAGCATTTCAGTTCCCAGGTGAGGGCACACCCAGCATTTTCTCTGTGGCCTCCCACCTGCTGCCTGGATGGCAGGAGCATCTTGTGGGGACAGAAAAGGCAGCAGGGCCAGTGGTGATCCAGCTGGGATGGGGTGCAAGGGGTGGGTGCAGGTCGCCCAGAGAGGATGTGGATGCCACACGCCTGCAAGTGTTGATGGATGGGTTGGATGGGGCTTTGAGGAAACTGGTCTAGTAGAAGACGGTTGGAACAAGATGGTCTTTAAGGCCCCCTCTAGCCCCAGTCAAACCGTGATTCTATGTGGGATTTGGGACCTATGTGGCTTTGTGTCCTGCTCAATGACCCCAGGGAGTGAGGGCTGGCTCTAGGGCGCCCATGCACAGCTCCCAGCAAAGTTTGGGTCACTCACACACCACTGCCTTGGCTCTGGGAGGGAATCTCTGCCATCAAGGGTGAGGGGACACTGGGTTGGGCTGTGGAGAGAAATTGGGGCCAGATTTGTCTTTCCCAAACCCGCCTCCCAAGCACTGCTGGATGCCCAGGGCAGCTCAGGGACTCACCATGCCCTGCCTTTCCTTTGGCAGATCCCCCAAGGCTAGTTCTAACCTTGTCTGTCCCAGCTCTCAACAAACAATTGACCACAATTCACCGATTAACCACGACTCCTTCTCGTCCTGCAGCTCCTCTGCGCTCTGCAGCCAGCACCCAGCACATCCTAGCCTTGGCACCTGCTGAAACCCTTGGCAAAACAACCCATGACAGCAACAAACCCACATCACCCAGCTGCCTTCCCACAGCTCAGGGAGGACCAGGTTCTGGGCTAAATGCTGGGGCAGGCAGGAAATTTGCCTTTTTAAGGCAGAGCCCTGGGTCGTGGCCAGCAGCGCCAGCTGTGGGCATGGAGCAATCAGGGGTCCTGCTCCCTGCCATGGGGCTCTCATGTGCTCTGCACCTTTCCCATGGATACAAATCCATTAACAAAAGATCAGTTTGCAGACACAGCTCACTGTAGATGACAGCATTAGAGGCACATCAGCTTCTCCTAAGCACCAGTCTCATGCTGGGTTTATTTGGTCCATTTGTGGCAGGGGAAGAGTTGCTTTCGGCATTCAGAGATGTCTTGTGTCTGGGAGAAGTAGTGGGGTGAGATATATTTTTGGCTCAATTTAGCCACAAAAGTTTGGGTTTAGAATAAAGAGAAATATTCCTGTTTGCTGCCAAACTGAGGCAGACGATTTCTTGTGCAAGCCTTCGTTTGTTTGAGGACTCAGTGTCCTGCTGTAAAAATAAATGGTCTGATGGGAAAAGTCTATCGGGGTGTGCTGATCAGTCACTGGGAGTTGTGGGCTCGCAAATATCAGCTCCAACCTAACTGGAAAAGCAGCTCCCAAAGCTTTTGCAAATAGATATTAGACAGAAGGAGATGAATCTTTTCCATAGGAACAGTTGTGCTGGCCTCACCATGGCTGGCATGAATTTTCAGTGCCAAATATACCCAGTTTGCACCCAAACCAGGTTGGTTGCTCCTGAGAGCCAATCACCTCGGGCAGCCACAGGAATGGGGGAAGGAGAGAGGCTGATGGTGGGGAAGAAACCTGGGATGTGTCCTGCCCAGGATGTTCCTGGTTGATGTCAGCACCCTGTCCCCCTCCTGTGGCTGTAGGGTCAGCTCCCTGCCTCAGACGTAAGGCCAGACATATGGACAAGAGCTCCTAGCAGCTTGGTTCTCCATACCGAGAATTTCACAAATGTCTACGGAGTTTTCCTAATAGATTTTTTTTCCCCTGTAGGTTTTTTAATTAGGCTTCTTCAACCTCAACTCATGTTAAACCTGAGTTTTTCTTTTCTTCTTTTTGGCAAAAGAAGTATTATGACCAGGAGGAATAAAACTGGTTTTACCTGGAGCTACCTTCATTTTATAGCAGATTAAAAGAGAGATACTGAGTCAATAATGCCAGGAAGGGGGGTCAGGAGATGAATACAATGCTGTGCTGAAGGCAGCACAAAAAAGATTGGAATCTGAAAAGACAAAAGCTTACCAGGATTGAGCCTCAAAAGCAGAATCAGTTCCTCTGATGATGTGAATCACCTGGCTTCCCCTGACATGATGGTATTGCTGTAGAATGGCTTTTATATATTGATTTAAGGGAAAATAAAGGTCAAGGGCTTAGCTGCAGAGGTGCTGTTCAGTCTGGGTGGGCAGAAATGAGCAACAAGGAGGATCTGCAAGGTCAGAAGCAGGATGGAGGGGAGCCCCAAGAACTATGAGTGCATGCTGGGGCTACAACACCCCCAAACACTGGAGCAGAGCCTCACTGAGGGGAGCCCACTGGAGCCCTGATCTGCAGGCTTAGCCCAGGCACAGTCATTCTGGGCTTAGTGACAATCCAGATTTCAGTCTGGACCTTTCCATCAATAACTCCGACCTTTCTCGCCTTCTGCAATAGCACTCAAAAACTCCCAGAAAGGACAATATGGGGCCAGATGGAAATGGTGCCTGCAAATGTCACGGTGCTGCTGGGACAGGGTCACTGCCCTGCAAACCTGGGTGTGCAAACAGCACTTGCTAAATCAGCTGCAGGGGAGTGTTGTAGATTTGGGGGTTCAAGGTTTCCTGAGCCATGGAAAGGCCAGCTCTCTGCCTGGGGACCTCCGAGAGGGTGGATTTCATGAGAAATATTCTTTATTTACTCAGCCAGCCGCAGCCAGCAACTGAGCTCAGAGCGGGTGAGTGCCTGTAGCCAGCAGCTCTGCAAGGCTTGCTGGCCATGGCGAGGTGTTTGCTGTTTGCACTGAGATTTGGGGTGGTCCCAGAAGGCCCGTGGTGGGTGGGAGTGGGAATTTGCTTAATTCATTCATTGTGTCCTCCCTGCTGTCCAAAACCACCCTCCACTTCATGAGAAACACAGAAGGGGTGATGGCAGCCCTCACAGGTCAGGAATGGTGTCACCAGTGTTTTTCTGAGGGATGCTGATGGACATGGTCCTCCCATCGTGGTCCCACTGTTGTGATCCCACTGAGGAGATGCTGTTTGTTTGAGGGGGAAAGAAGGATTGTGACATCTCTGCTCTTCTTTCCATCTCTGTCCCCACTAAAATACAGTTTGGGAAAAACTAAAAAGGGAAATGAGACATTGAGTGGGCTACCTCCAGCTGGGGGGTGGAGGTGGTGTGGGACCAGCAGCCCCACACAGTCTGGAGGAGGGGCTGAAGCTGTGGGGCCTTTCTGGGCCCAGCTCCCCGGGGTTTAATGGACTGTCTGTTTTCATCACTTCTCCCTGAGAAGGGAAGTGGACCACACAGCAGTCCTGGAAATCTGCAAGGGAGACTGTTCCCAGCACCCTTCCCTCTACTGTCACCCCTGTATGCAGTTGGCTATGGAGGATGTATGGCTCTGTATTGCTCCAACTCAGTGAGATAATGCCTTGGAATTCAATTCCTTCCCAATTAAATTCCTAATCACAGCCAGTATGTGCACTTTCCCAGCTCTGACGCTCTTGTCTCAGTTGCAAACATGGTCTCTCTGACAAACCAAGTGGACCAGGACTGGGGTCACTGGGTCACCTCACCTCAACTGCCTTGTCTGCTCCATCCCTTCCACACCAGACCCTGCTGTCTCTCCTCTGCTCCCACTCCTCAGGCATCCTAAAGGCTGTGTGTAGCCTATAACTTTTCCTTCTCTCAAAAAAATAATAATAATAAAAAAAGAAGACCAACCAAAAAACTACAGTAGAAGCAAGTAGAGGAAATTGCTTCAAGTTTCTTAAATATCTCATGGAACAAAAATGCTTTGTGAGGCTGTTCAGGGAAAGAGAGGGTCAAATGTCCCTCATTAACGCTGATTTACTAAGAGGGCTGGGAAGTGGAAGGGGGAGAGAGTCCAGCTGCCTGTCTCAGCGCATAAGGGTCCTGGCTGGGATGGGAGGGCCGGACACCCAACATGATTGGGGTGGTGGGTTTACCAGCAGAAGGTACAGCGGGATGCAGGCTGCTGTGCACCCACACCCAGGGAAGACCTGTCCCGCACTAGCACAGCAGAGAGGGAGCATACAGCTCTCTCAGCTCATCTAGCAGTTTGGAATTTCATGGCTTTCTGCAGAAAAGAGCAGAAGCTGAGTCCATTCAACCCAATTAAAACTCCAGAGGAAGTGCAGAGAGGCAGGATGTAATTACCCGCGCTGGAATCCCAGTTTGGAACAGGAGGCAGAGCTCTCCCGATCAAATTAATCCCTGGTGTAACTCTGCCGAAGTTACACCAGGGCTATAACTGGCCTGAAACATTTTAACTATCTCATTTAATGTTATTCATGCTCTGCTGGAGATGAGAATGTTTATCCTAAGTGAGGGACTCTGATGCTCTGAAGCAATAATAGAGTGTGAGGCTTATGTGGTTTCTCATTTACAAGGATGCTGGGGAGGCCAGATTGCCACAGAGGATGTAGAAAATCTGGATTCCCCAAATCTTTAGCAATTTCCTCAGCTCCTGTGGTGGCTGGCTGTGCCATTGTCCTTCCTGCAGTGTGCTCCCTCTCCCCACACCCAGGTTACTTTTCCATCTCTTGGAGATATTGGGGGCTTACCCCATACCCAGCCAGGGGCAGGAATAGCAGAGTAAAGTGATATGAGAGGGAATGGAAAGCACTTAGAGGGGCCTTCCAAGATTAAAGCTTCTATAAATCAGCAACAGTGAGATTTCCCAGGGACACACTTTGATTCCTGTGATGCTAAAAGAGGGGATTTCCATCAGTGAGGGCTGGCTCCCTGAGTCACTCCAGGGAAGCAACCTCCAGGCTCCTGCAGAAGGAGCAGGATCAGTGCTGCAGGTAGCTCAGCAAGCCCACAGAGCCCCACAGTCCCCACTGCCAGCTGGACACCTCACGGACAGTGTTTCCAGCTGCCAGCCCTGGGTTGTCCACCAGGATGACCCCAGGATTGTCTGAGCTCCCACATCAGAGGAGACCTGAGCATGTTCCCCGCAGTGAGAGACAGCGAAGCACTGTCACCCTCCATGAGGAACATCCTCCAGGAATCACAACATTTGCTGGTGATGCCATCAGTCAGCCCAAACACACATCCTGCCATTTGCAAAGCAAAGCCTCTAGGTTACATTCCTCCTTTACTCAGCTGTACTCTGGCTGGTGCCCCCCTGCCAGGGATGCCATTGAGGCCCGAATCTCTGCTGTGTGCCCTGAGTCCCTCCTGACCCAACCCTGGCAGGTACCACTTGCTGTGGGCTCTGCACCACCATCACCAGGCTTTTGGAGATTGCAATTATCTATCTTTAAATCACACTTCCAGTCCCCAAGATGCTCTTAAGCCAGACCCCTGGTCTTTCCCTCTGCTCTCATGCCAGGGGAAACCAGGAAAGGAAGATCTGTTTGTTCTGAAGCAATTTTTAATACCCTGTAGCTTAGAAGCTCAAGCATTTCAATTCATTCCAGCTCCGCTCTGCTCCTCAGAGGATATTAGATCTTTCTTTTGATACTTCCTCAGTCTTTGTAGATGTTACCCTAGTTTTAATTTTCAGGGCTTCCAGACTGTTTTTAACAGTGCTGAGCTTTCAAGTTGCTTCCTTCAAACTTTCTCCCGCCATGCTTTCTCAGAGCCTGAATAGCTTTGATTATTCCCAGATGTTTTTGGTTTTTTAACCCCAGAATAGTATTGTGTGACAGCTTGGAAAGAAAACTGGTAGCAGGGGTCCTGAGTTGTCTTTCCTTGTTCACCAAATCACTTTCCAAGCAGAACATCTACGGGATTTCACCTACAGAAGGAATGTCATTAGCAGCAACAGGACTGAAGGTGGCTGAAATCCTCTTGCTGATAAAGATAACCCTCTGAAGGCATGGCTCATTTTCTTCACCCAGTTCCTCCTTATCCTCTGTGCCAAGATTTCCAAGCAGGATGACGTTTGGGCAACAAATCTGCAGGAAAACATTTAAGCAGGCATTCCTGAGGCTGCCAGGCTGCACTTAATGGAAAATTGCTCACCTCCAGGTCAGGCTGGGCTCAGGCTGTGGCCATTCCTACTCGCCAGCCACCCAGCTCTGCTCTGCTGGGCCAAGTTTTCCTTGGCCTGGGAGGATGTGTGCGTATGTCCTGACAGGCCAGAGAGTGGGGAGTGAGGAGTTTTACACGATTGGCTGCGCTCCTAACAAACCTCTGAAGCCCTCCTGACGCCGGCAACCCCGCCGCTCCCATGTTTGAGCCATTGCATTGCTAAACACTCATAAAAAACATCCCCATTCCCACTAGAAGAGAGCCAGGGCGTATCCAATCTGGCAGGAGATTCTTCTCAACCATCCATAAATTTTCCCAAGATCACCCCGAATTCCCCATGTTTCTTGGTGCCTCCACCCACTCTGCTGGATCCTTGCACTTCCCTTTCTCAGCCCCGTGCTCAGCTCAGTGAAGCCCAAGGTTCCTGGGACAGATATGAGTACATCCCATGGCATCTGCCTCCCATACGCACAGGACCACACCTAAGCAGGGCAAGGAGCAACAAAAGAAAGAGGAAAACAAGAAGGGAAAATTAATAAAACATCAAGAGATACTTTTTTTTTTAACAGAGGGAAAAGCTGAGGGACAAATCAACCTACACCCTGGCACGTCCCCATGACAGTGGCGTGGTACCCAACCTTGCCTCCTTGTATCAGCTGCAGCTGGGAAAGCAGGTGAGAGACAAACCACCACCACTCAGCCCTTGGACAGCCAAACTGACCTGCTGTAGGAAGACCCTGGCCAAGGAAGACACCCATGCCTCTGCCTGGGACACTGAGTGTCTCAAAAACCCAGCCCCATCACAGCTGGGCACAGCTTGTGCTGAGCAGATGTGCCTCAGGCCAGTCCTGTGTGAGTTGGTGGGACCAGGGCTGCCCCCAGAGCTGCTCAGGAGAGCAGGGAGGAGGCAGAGAGAAGAGGATCAGCAAGACAAGCTGTGAGTGAAGAGTGTCAGTGCTTGGAAAGCGCAACCAATTTGCTTTTAGTACAGTTCATGCCTCTCCAACAGTGCCTAGAATAACAAATTCCTTCCATCCTCCAAGCCTGAATGCTGGAGGAAGCTGCTGAGAAACTTAATTGATTAGCTGGATGCGTGCACAGAAAAAAATTGCTCAGCATCAAGGAAATCACTGTCTTGACAGTTAATGCAGACACTGGTGGAAGATTAGAAAGACCAGCTGCAGCTTTTTATCACAAACACCCTTCTTTTAGTCTGGGAACAAGGCAAGATTTGTTGTGAAGGGATTAGCCATTTTGCAGTGGTGCTGAGGGGCTGGAGCATCAGGGCTGTGCCCCCACACTGCACCCACCCAAGGCTCACTGACCCTATTACCCGTTCTGGCATCCTCAGCTGCTGGAGGGCAAGGAGACAAGTTCTGGGCTCCTCTCACCCCCACCCTCCAGCCCCAGATGTTCCTATCAACCCTGGCAGGCTCTGAGCAGCAGGAAGAGATGCCCTGAGAGCAATTTCAGCATCCATGGTGCAGAGGACAGAGCTGAGCATGCTGGAGGAGATGAGTTTCCAGATGCCTCACAGCATCCTCTCCAGCTCTTGCAGAACATCTCCCCATCCCAGTCCCTGCCTGGGCTTGCTGCTTTGCTCTCAGCATCTCCAGCTCTGCCCTGCCTGCCACAGGGTCACCACCTGCAATTCTGTCACCACACAGGATAGCTTTCTCAGTTTGGCAAAAGAAAACAGGAAGCTGAAGGCTCACAGGGGCTGTGAACTTGCCTGTCATGTTCTCTGACAGTACCAAAACCTTTTGCTGCTTGTGTTTTTCCCAAACTGTCACTGCTTGTCACACCCTTTGTTTAAACCTCTGATCCTGAAAGCTTTCCGGAGCCCTCAGCAAAACAAATGGAGAGAGCATGGTCTGTTCTCCACAGGGATCAGACACCACCTCAAAAGCAATGAGACTGACAGTGTCAAAGCTTCCCAGAGCAGGAACAGGCAGAGCCAAGTGTGCATGCCTATGCTCCGGGGCTGCCAGAGGTGGAGGAAGCAGCCTGCTAACCCCCAGCTTCCTCCTCTCCCTCAAGCTACTCAGCTCCTGAAGTATTTGGCTCAGGGAAGGATGAAAAGGGAATGAAAGGGCTTGGCCCTCCTGTTTGCTCTCTGCTGAGCAGAACTGCTCTCCTGTTCCACGTTTTCCCTATTGCTGCTATTTGACCTGAGCAGCCCAGAGGCATTTTAGTCACGGTGCATTCCTAGCACAGCATCGGTTTTCTGGAGCAAAACGGGAACAGCTGCCAAAAAACAAATCTTCCCCTGACGCCTGCCACTTTTCATGGGTGGAACAAAACTTCTTTAAACCCCAGAGGAAAAACCAACAGATCTCAGCAGCAGCAAACCCCATCCCACTCCAGCCCATCCCCTCCAGGGATTTTGCAGCATGAGGGGCCTCAGACAGAGACTAATGAATGTCGTGATCACATCCATACGGCATCACTTTGAGAGCTTTGAGTCAAAGAGGAGGTGAAGAGAGATCTGATCTTTGGCTGAAAGCAGTGCTGTGGGGAACAATGCACTCTGGCTGAACCCCCCAGCCTCCAAGTCTAGCTGTGTCCAGTGTTCTCCTACCTGCTCAGGCCTGTTGTCACTATTGTAAACAGGCAGAGCAGAGGCAGGTAGGTGGTGCTGATATGGAGCACATTATGTTCACACATGGCTTGCTGTGAAAGAGGTTTTTGAGGCTTGTCAGGGCTAAGAGAAGTTCGTTCTCAGGTGCTATGAGGAAATCTGGTGCTATCAGAGTCAAACTGGCGAGGAGAGAAGTACACAAGTGGTTGCACGGGCTGAGCATGGATTGCATTTAGAGGTATCTGTGTCCATGGGACTTCCATGTGCTTGAATAACAGAGCTCCCAGATGAACATAACCCTTCCCCATGAAGGTTAGTATCTCTCCCTATGGGACGGAGCCTGCAATAGTCTCCCTGCCATGCTCACCAATTTCTTCGCACATTGCTGTCAGAGTTGGAAGTAGGGAGATAGTCAGAGACAGTCAGAAGAAAATTGAGGAAAGTGTTTCTGGAGGCCTGAAACCTGCTGAGACACACAAGCAGCCTCAAAGCACACGGCTTCTTGCCCTTTCAGCTGAAGGAACAACACTTGCTCTATGTTCATTCATATCTTGAATGTGATAGATAGAATAAGGACAGAAATATTGGCAAGCCAGTTTCTTGGAGGTCTTTGCCAGCTGACACCTGCTCCTTGCTGATAACAGGGTTCCACCCTCAGTCATGGTGCAGAAGGAAGCCTTCTGACAATATGAAGGCAATATATTTTTCTTGTTCACCCTGATTAAGACTGAGGCTTATCTTGAAATCATCCACTGCAGTTAGTGCTCAGTCTCAGTCTGACAGAAATGGGTCTGATGGAGGTTCAGCTTCACCATCTCAGTGATCATTTTAGCAGGATATGCAGGAACAGGCTCAGTCAGCAGCACCTCTGGTTCACTCAGGTCAGGGCAGTTTCTCTGACCGTGAGGATTTTTGGGCATGAAGCATGTAGAGTTCACAGCTAGGACAGGTGCAGAGCTGATCTGCTAAAGCCTAAGGCAGCAACACCAGGTTAGCCCCACTTAAGATGCATTAAGGTTTTCTGTGAAGGTAACACAAAGTTCACATTGCAACACGCATCGCCTCCCTGCTCACTGAGATTCCCGGGAGATTGCCGAGAGTGCTTCAGAGTGACTGGAGCTGCTGACTGCAGACAAGTCATGACAGTGCTTTAGCTTGTAAGCTAGAGATGACAGAGAAGCCCAATCCTTGAAAGATCAAGAATTCCTTTGTGATCCAGGCTTTCAGGCCAGGTTTACACAACAAACCAGTTCCAGCAAGCCTAGACTGCAGCTTCTCCTTCTGTTTCTTGGCTAGCCCAGGCCATTCTGCTATAACAACACAACAAAGTCCACTGTCACAAACACCATCTGCTGAAGAGGAGGAAGGTTTCACACTGTGTCAGTCTCTTTTATCTCAGTGTAGGCTCTGCAAAGGAGCTGGCTGAAGTTAGAAAAGCAAAGGAGACCCCAGCAACAGCTTTTCCTGGTGCTGTCTGTGGGTAGTTACTGATTTGAGTAGAAGAAGACTCCAGGGAGGCAGGACAGCACACAAGCAGCTGGTCCATCACATCACATCACTCTTCAGGCTTTGGTTGAAAATAGCATCAGTTTTCCCCCCCAAACTACATGAAGTCCCAGGCAACAGGAGCAGCCCTGCTCAAGAGCTAAGCCAGCCCAGCAGATCTCAGTCTTTCTGTTTTGGACCAGGTCACTCCAGAAACAGAAGCAGCAAGAGCCAGGCTGGGCCTGGCTGTAGGAGGAACCATCATTTATATCCACTCCCATATCTACAGAGGAACAGCCACACACACCTCAGCAACAGTAAGGCTTCTTTAGCCACCCAGCAGGTACCTGAGCTTCTCTGGAAACAGCGTCTTCAGATCACAGACCATCACCATTGTCAGACTGAGCAGGTAAGGCAGGAATGTCATTCCAGAGGATGTAGAGCCAATATAGGAGATCAGAGCACATTTCTGTAGCACTACAGGTTGCACACACTGGACAAAGCAACTCAAGAGCAGAGAGCAGCCACCCAGTCCTGGGTGCTGAGGGGATCTATACACCACAGCTGGGCATGAGGCTGAGCAGGACTGGGCCTGAAGGACACCTGGGCAACACAAGACTGGGCAGGAGCACAAACTCCTACCCTGGTTGGACAGGAGCAGAGCAGGTAGGACTGGGCAGAAGCAAGACCTGACTGGGGGTTGGGAACCAGCTGAGACCTTGGACAAGCTGGTGGGAGTATAGTTCTCCTCTGCTCACCAGGGACCTGTTTCTCATCTGTCTTCCTCATGGATGAACCCTCTTTTTCCCAGTCCAAAGTCTCCCTCATGCTGAGCAGGATGCCCTCCTTTCCCTGAGAGCCCACACAGATGATGGTCCTGCTCCAGGACCCATGCTCCAGGGTTTGGGATCTGGGACCCAGGGTATCAGATCTGCATGGAGGCTGCAGAGCAGCCACGGATCTCCAGCAGCCTCCAATGCTCAGTGCTTCAGATCAATTCCCTCTCAGCCTGGAGACAAACCAGGACGCAGCTCCAGCTCTTCAACAGCAAAAAGCTGAATTAGTTGAAGTCATGGTGCCAGCTGTGTATTTAAACAGGAATTACATAGGGTTTCTGCTATGGTAATGCAGCAGGTGCTGGTAGTGCTGCTAAGACAGATGAGGAAGGAAAGGGCAGTGGGCTGGAACTGGGAGCGATGCTTGGGGAACAGGGGGCGTTCCTGATTCCTGCCCTGCTCACATGCAAGCAAGGTACCCCAGCAGTCAGCCAGCCCGTAACACCTTGCTCCTTTGAGCTCCCTGGCTCCTGCTGAGCTTTGGCCACCATAAATCTTAGGTCTGGGAAAGCAAAACACCACTGGGAGCGAGCAGTCCCAGCCACTGACTCCTAGCAGAGGTGCCCTGGCTGTGAACAGGGATCCTATGGCATGAGGGCCTGGCCTAACACAGACATCAAAGGTGGTGCCCATGCCAAACTGCAGCCTCTTGGAAGAAGATGTTTGGGAAGTGATTATGAATTTGGAGCCTCCCAAAGCAGGCTAGCAGCTGGATCTTCTGGATGAATAAAATCCTGCCAAAAATTAAGATATGTTTCTGCGAAGCTGAAACAGCAAACTTGTTTGTCTTTCCTCCTTCCCCTCACAACCACGTTGTTTTAAACATTTACAGAGACCTTTATACTGTTTAAATAATGATTGGGGTGGAGGGGGGTTGTTTCCAGTTTTTTTGCCAGCTGTTCCAAGTCAGCAGCACTTCACATGCAACTTCTGGAAAACCAGGTGCTGCGGTTTGTGAGAGTACCACCCACGCTGTCCTGGCTCCCCCGGCCTCACCTTGCCTGCCCCACAGCTGCTCCAGCTGAAGGGCCCTCCGGGATCCCCCGAAGCCTCAGTGCTGTCCCCCCCCAGAAGAAGGGGTTACCCTGCTGCTCCAGCAGAAGGGCCCTGCGGGATCCCCTGAAGCCTCAGTGCTGTCCCCCCCAGAAGAAGGGGTCACCCTGCGACCTGCTGCAGCAGTTCCCTCCTCTGCAGCGTGCCGCTCTGTGGGATAAGGGGGTGTATCTCCAGCTCCCCACACCCCCAAGCCCCCAGCGGCACTTCCCAGGCAGCCGCGGTGGGGTTTTCTCCCCCCGGCCTTGGGAGGAGAGGTGGAGGAGGATGGCGGAGCGGCTGAGCGCTGCCATGGCCGCGCACCAGCGCCGCGGCAGATCAGCCATGTCCCGCGATGCGTGTGTGCTCTCCCGCCCACCTCCCTCAGCAGCGAGGAGATGACAGCTGAGGGAAAAGAGGGGAGCACTCGAGAGGTGCAGCGGGGAGATGGCTGGAGACAGACCGACCTTGCAGCAACAGCACCGCGGCAGGGGGAGCTGAATCAGAAAGAAAGGTGTGGGAGCCCGTCCCTGGTAGGCAGGCCTCCAGGAATCTGTGACTTGTGTTTGCAACCTGTGGGGAAAGGGAACGAGGAAGGCTGTCCAGGAGAGCTGGAGGCTTTCTGCAGGATGTTTGGATTGTGTGAAAGGACAGAGAAGTGAATATGAGACATGCTGTGGAAGCAGGATGTGGGATAGAGAAAATGTTTATACAGTCAAAAACTCAGGCTAATCCATGGGAGGCTTTAGAGACCATAAAAGCCATCTGCAAGTGGATAGATCACATTCTGGAGGAAAACAATGGTTTAAAAACAACACTACCCTCTTTGATCTACTCTGAAGAGATCACATTTGTGAGCCTGAAGACAAGGCTAGGATAAGTAGATCCATGAATTCTGTCCATACAGTGAGGGTTGATAGAAAAGGCCATTTATGGTTTCTTCCCGTACAGGAACTTGGGGCCACCAAACAAAACCACCAGGAGCCAGACATGGAGCAAACAAAAGGAAGCTGGTCCCTCTCCTCCCCACAAGAGGGAATGGCTGGTACAGATTCACTGAGCAAGTTCATGGAAAACAAAGTTACTGAAATCTCTGTTCCAGAGAACACCTAGTAGCGGGGCAGTGATCTGACCTCTAGCTCTCAGAATCTGCACCCTCGCATGGTTGGTGGCTGGAAAGGTGCTAGGAGATGTACTGTAAGTAATCGCTGCTCCAGCATTCCCTAGGCATTCATTTTGGACATCTCTTGGAAAAATGACATAAGTCTGGGTAGCCCTTGCACTGATGCCCTGCAGCAGGGCTCCTTCAGGCAGATGTCACTGGGAAAATGTTCTCAAGAAACCTTTTTACAGGCAGCAGGAGGAATAACCACTGGCCTTTAACCAGCTGCCCTCTGTCATCTTGAAAAGCCTCAGTTTACCTTCAGCCTTGGTCAAATTAGGCATTTGACCTGCTTTCCCTGCACAAGGGCAAGAAAAATTATCCAAAAGGTCCTGAAATAATGTGTCCTTTCATCATTTAAACATGTTTTTTTCCCCATTAAGCAATGAAAGCAGCAGAGATGCTATTCTCAAAAGTACCTCAAAACAATTATTTCCTTCCCCTGGAATAAATGGTGGGAAGCAAGAGGTGAGCCAGAGATATGGCATTTGCAATTCTCCATTTTCCATCTGCAGTAGGAAGAAATGTTGATTTGCATTGTGCTCTGACACAACTGCTTGACCTCGGTGCAGCTTATGCTAATACTTGCAAGAAAATGCTTGTTTGTTCCTTGTGTGCCCAGCATATTTCTGGTATCTGAGCCTGATAGATGAAATATTGCTTATAGCACAGTGCAGATGGGGATGGCTGAACCAATGGCTGGTTGGCCGAGTAATCCCAGCAAACAGAAACACTGTGATAAAAAAGGGCCTGAGAAGTTTCCCCTTAATATTACCTAGGTATTTTTATACCAACTCACTCCCTTTCTGCTTGCTGTGCTGTAATCACTCAGGCTGACACAGAAAATAGAGAGAGGATCCATCTCTTTGCCCAAAGCAAGGACAACTCTCCTTTCCTTGCTCATCTAACTTGGCCTAAAAGGAAATCTCTGTCCTGGTCTCAGTAGCTTTACAATGTTAAAGTTTTCCTGCTACCTTTGGGTGCATTTATGTTGCTGTACACGTCTCCCATCTCTGAGTATGCTCAGAGGGTGTGTATTTCAATTAAACATACTCATCCATGAAGAAGCTGAATTCCTGCTGCTACTGTTCAACAAATGCATTAGTCTGTTCCCAGGATTTATCTGTGCATGCACTGCCATTGGAACATTTTGTGTGTATTCTCTGTTCTGGTCACTCCTCCAAGGAGCTGGGGATGGAATCTGGCTCGCTCTGATGAGACAGTCCCTTTGCCCGGCTCGGACACAGACCTGAAGGATCAAAAGCGTTGATCAGCTTGTCTCCATCCCACTGACACAATCTCCTCAAGATTCATTCTGTGTTGTACTCAAAAAACAGTACCTTGAGACTGGCTTCATTGCACTGTGCCCAAAACTCAGTTGAGAAAAAGGGAAAGAAGCAGGAGGAACAGCTGAGTGGCTGGAGCTGCAATTTCTTCTGCACCATCAGGAGAAAGGGGAACATTTTGTCTTCTTAGCCTGCAGAATCCATCCCAGAGAAACCATCCCTTCTTTGCACAGATATTCTGAAAGCATAAAGCTCTTGTTATTCAGTGCACAGGCCTCTAGTTACAGCAAAGCATTCCTGAGCCTGCTGAAGTTCTACATAAGCACACGAGACATGCTGAGGAATGGGCTTAGGTTTAAACGTGTATTTAATATTAAATGAAGGCTTAAGAGCTTTGCTGCCAGGAGCAGGGAAGGATGTTTTGTTTGCAGTGTGCCTTGTCCTATGTAGGAAGACGTTACTTGTCTGCTGCTGAGCTCCAAAGAGCCTTTCTGCCATTTCAGGGGACTGATTTGAAGCAGCTGACACCAGGATCTAGGACCTTGTGGCAGGCTTTTTTTTTTTTTTTAATAGTACAGATCTCTTCTCTTGGAAGTCTGGCATCTGAAATACCAGCAAGCAATCTACAGCCTTACACAAAGGGACTGTTTTTTGTTGAGCATCCAGGATTTCTGACAGAAATGAGCATCAATCCCTGCACCTCAGCATGTCCTCGTGCTCTGTACACGGAAGCCTGGCAAGGGGCTGGGGTCTGCCAGGGGGGAACTGGCCTTTTAATGGGTTCAAACACCCTGGCTGCTTCTACTGGCCATATGTTGAAGATAACCACAGCAAAGCATCTCTGAACCCCAAGACGTTTTGTTTCTCCAGGCTCTGTGGAGCCCTGTCTGTGGGGTGGGACTGGGCCAGGCAGAGGGGAAATCAGGAGGAAATCAAATTACTGTCAATAAGCATGGAGAGTTTCTCCCTCGAGGGATTTACAGGCAGCTAAGAGAAGAAATGGGTGGAAAACTGAGAGATGACCTTGTCCTTCAATCTGAGCATGGGATCAATGCCCAGCTGAAGATGGAGTGGTTCTGTCATTGATTTCCATTTGTTTTTCCATCCTTCCCTCCTCTGTTAGATACTGATCTCTCAGATGATTTGTGGGAGGGAGAAATCCCCTCCAAGTCCGCTGCAGGGAAACTGAGAGCAGCCCCCAGAAGTTCACATGCAGAAGATCTATATGCCCTTTTCATAGCTTTTCTTACTTGTTCAACCTTTCGGAGACTGGAGCAAGAAAATACCATGACTGATGGAGATTGGCCACAGGAAATCTATCCTAATTATGTCCAAATTGCCCTTGGGAGCAGCCCTGCAGCTGCCTGAGGGAGGAGAGTATGTTCAAATACAACCCTCAGACCAGGCTGTAACTTCCTTCACATCTCGGAAGGTTCACAGACCCTCAGGAAAGCCTCCACATCCTGCTGATCTCGGGGAGGCTCTGCCTTGTCCTGCAGCTCCCGGTGAAGGTTCCACGCCGGAGATCTGTGGGACATGGTCGCCCTCTAAAGGGAAGAGCTGAGAAAATTCGATTAATTCCCACACACGCAAAGTTGCAGAGAATTAGGAAAGCGTGGGCATGGGTGAGGTAATGGCTGTCCCTCTTCACCCAGAGTCTTTGTTCTGACTCCAAGATATCCTTGGAAACATTATCCATGCGCTGCAAACATAAATTATTACATCCAATCGACTGCACACTTAGCTCATGAGTGCAGAGCTCCATTCATTACTTGGTACCTGGCAGGGCTTATCCTTTTATAGGCACACACGAGCTCCGTGGGCTGAATGGCTTCCAACCAAAAATCAAGAGCGTGGCAAATCCCTCAGCACATCCAAGTTACATCATCTCTCCTTCCAGGATCTGAACTCTGCTTAAGGAGGATTTTAGTTGTTTTATTTTTTAAAATTCGCCTCCCTTGGGACTTTAAAGGGCTAATTCTAGTTGAATTAGATGGGTGACATTTGCTTATTTAGGAAGCTAAAAGCATCCAGGCAGATTGCCAGCCAAATCTTCATGGAGCAAAGGCTGCTTCTACAAAGGCTGTGTTAATTACTGCTGTTCTGTACCATCATCTGCCTTCCTACCAGGCCAAACACTCATTCCACAGGCTCCTGTGGGTCAGGGACATTCTTGTGTCCTTATGTCAGAACCCAGGACTCTGTGTAGGCTGCTCTTCCTGGCCAGGACAGAATCTGGGGTTTCTGTATCTAGCAGGGGGCACAGAGGGCTGGGGAGCACCACAGCTTGTGTTGGAAGCAGCTTATTTATTACAGCATGTTGGCATTTCTCTACAGCCGGCTTGCACTTTTGTGTTTGTTTGTTTTTTAAAAGCCCGTTGACTTTTTAAAAGAAACTTTAAGAAACAGCATGGGCCATTCTGGAGAGCAAAGGGAATGTGGGAATTTGGCAACTTTCCATGAGCACACCTCTGATCCAAACACGCCAAGGGACCACGAATCCTGCACCTCCCAGACATTTCAGGGGTGACACTGGTGTTAGCATCCGTACTCAGACTTGGCTGCTTCCAGATTCTGGTTTGTTGGCTCTCCGTTCCCATTCACTAGAGCTTTTTGCCACATGGATAGATAAGCCTTTGGGGTGAGAAAGTAGATATTAGTAGTTCTTATGTTTCTTCACCTTGGCTCTGTTTGCACTTTGTTAATGTTCACACAGACTGCATATACAAGCTAAATAGAATTATCCATAGTTTCATATGTAATTTCATTTATAGTTTCATTTATAAGCTAAATAGGATCCCATGGATTTCATGTCAGGTTTTAACAGCAAAGGACAATCACAGCACATCCTGGAAGCATCACACATTCAAAGCACGGCACATACATTTACTAACTAATCTCTGGCTAACCCCCGATTTCCAGCTAATTAGCCCCTTCTCCCCTGAGCTAATGCATGTTCAGCCTTTTGAAGCATTCGGCCTTCTAAGAACAACTATATGTGCCTCCCTAATGAACAGGGGACATGAAGAATTAATAAATACCATTAGTAAATACCATTAAGGAGCGAGATAAGGGGGGGCAGGAGCGCTCTTTATCCCAGAGGGCGGGGACTACACTTCCCGCCAGCCCCCGCGCTCCCCCGGGGGCCGGACTACAGTTCCCATGAGCCCCCGCGGAACAGGACTACAATTCCCATGAGCCCTCGCGGAACAGGACTGCAGTTCCCATGAGCCCTCGCGGCGCTCTCTCTCCCCGCGCTTTCTGGGACGGAATGGCTGCGGAGCTGCGTGCGGTGAGTGGGCCCGGCCGCCATCCGCCGCCATCCGCGGGCACGGCGACCTCGGGGACGGCGGGACGGTGTGCGGGGAACTGCCGTACGCTGCCGGAACTGCCCGTAGGGCTGCGGCGAGCGCTCGAGGGCTGCATGGCGGGGCGTGATGGTGGCCCCTCTCCCCGCCATGGTGGATGGAGAGAGCAAGGCCGGGGGCTCTGGGTCCCGCGGGCTCCGGCCCTGCCGTGACGGGGCTGCGCCAGGAACCGCGGGCTGGCCCGGGCCACGCTCGGCGTTTTAGCGGGTGCGGCTCAGCCGGGACGCTACTGTCGGGGCTGTCCCCCAGCACCTCGAGGCGGGCGTTCAGGCGGGCCCGGGGCGCCACGTGTACCCGCAGGCGTCGGTGCTACCCGGGTGAGGAACGTGACAGCCACGAGGGCAAGAACAGATTTGCCATTTGGGATGGTCCTCCGCTCTTTACTGCTTTGGGAGCTGAGCCGGTGATGATAAAAGTTATCCCTGTCTGAATTTGATCTTTCCTCTGTGGAAGCGTAACTCTGAGGCTCAGTGTTAGAAACACAAAGGGAAAGGGAAGATTTGTTACCTGAACTAACTGTGTCCCCTTTCTCGGTTTCAGAGCATGACACAGTGTCAAGAAAGGCTAAAAACACTCCCCTGGCTGGGGAGCTGAATTACCCACAGTGCACCTGCTCAATGGTGAGAAACAGCAGCATCTGTTTTGGCATAGTCTGATTTTTTTTGTCCTCTTGGGGGGTTATGGAAGAAAGACTCGCTCTGCTATCTCAAATTATACCCACCTGCATTCCTGGGGCTCCTGGGAGGGGATATAAAGCCCCAGCTGCTTGATGAATGTAATTAAGCCAATCAAGGCTGTAGCTTTGTCACAGCTGCCACACGAGTGTGCTGCCGTTTGCTGCCATGGAGCACAAGCTGAAAAGCAGCATAGATTGAATGGGAATTTTACTGGTGTTGATGGCCAGCAGAGCACCTGCTTGTCAGCGTGGTCAGAGATGAGCCAGAGTAGAAGGATTAGAGGTAGGAGGGATTGGATGACAGCCCATTATGGAGACACTTGACACAGCTCATCTCATAACTGTATATGTCACAGAAATAGACCTAGTGACAGAGTAATTGCTCTGTTTGCCTACCTGCAGGTGCTCTGGGACAGTTTCAAACTTGTATCAGGTTGCTGGGGGTGGGGAGGTGCAGCTCACCTGCCCCAAAGGGTCATCCTGTGAAGGACAGACCCTCAGGAACCCTTCACCTGAGGGGATGTGGCTGTCCTAGGTCTGGTAAGTGCATTTCTTAAGATAAACCCATAGACAAATTTTACCATGAATGGATGGATTATTCTTGTGTGCAGGGAATGAGTTGGATTGGGAGATTTCTGGAAGATGAGGAGGAGAATGTCAGGTTGAAACAGCTTAAAAGGGTCCAAACCACCAACGTCTCAGAGCTGGTGGGGTTTTTCCCTAAGCAAGGATTTCAGTAGCATCCACCTCCCAAAGTTTCTTGTCTGTGAATGAGACAACCCCCTGGCAAACATGCTCTTCTGTGTCTTGAGGGACAGGTTTCTGTTTTGCTAAGTTTGTGAGACAAAAGTTGCCTGTCGTTGAATGCAGAATTCTTGTGTAATTCTTGCTCTGTGATCCAGTGCTGGGGTTTTCTCAGGAGAGGTGAGAAAAAGAGGACAAACTTTATATAGAGTACTTTTGCTAATAGTGTTCATTGCAACTTGTATTTAGGTGGAAATGGTCCTGCAGAATGCTGTTGCCCAAAGACAGCTTTGGCCAGAGGGCAGCTGCTATGTTGGGCTTCAGGCTGGTAAGAGAATGAAATTCTTCAGTATTGTGTGTTGTTTGTTTTTAAATCATTAATTATATGCCAGGCCAGTAGGCATATTGAGTCACCTGGTGAGCCTAATCTCTGAAAGTTTACCAGGAAAAAATCCCAGGGAGAACAGCTGTGTGTGGTTTTGGGGAACATGAGAGGTTTGTGTAGCCAGGGGTGGGACAGTGAGCCTGTGATGTGCTGTTATCCCTGTCTGACACTCAGCTGGAGGAGGAAAACGTCTAACTGAGGCTCGGGTACTTCCCTTAGTGGGTCCTTTGCCCCTTGCAGAGAGTCCACAGGTGTGAGTGGCACTAGGATGACAGAATCTGTCCCCTGTCCTCCCACCCTGTGCCGTGTGACGGCAGCCAAGTGCAGTCCCAGGCACACACAGCTGCAGAGCTGCCGTTGTCATAGCACAGTTTAGAGCTGCAAAGAGCTTTCAAGTTCCTTGTGCAAACAGTGACAAGTTGAAGGGCAGATAAGAAATGCATTTTTTATCTTGCCTGATGTACAGTCACTGAACACACAGGCTGGAACAGCACTTTGTCTTGGGCAGCTGACAGCTGCTTTCTGCTAAATGATTTTATGCTTTATTGAGCAGAATTTGGCTTTGTTTGCAGAAGGTCAATAACAGCTTCTGACAGGCCGCCCAGCAGAGCTGGTGACAGGGAGCATCGCCAGGTTGGTCTGTGAAAGGGGAGGGAATGGCACCACAAATCAGGCACATTAGATGCTCTGACAGCACAGCTGTCTCCCAGGCAGGATCAGGCACTGGGACAAGCACCTGGAGCTTTTGGTTTCCAAGGTGTGACAGGGAACAGAAAGTGGAGAAGCAGCCCGATGATAAATGGGAAAAGTAAAAGCTACTCAGTGCTTTGAGACCAGAAGGAAAGGAATTGTTTCAGAATGGACTTTTTTTAGGAAAACAGTTAAGCCTTGGTTTGTGGTTTCTCACAGATCTGGAAGGAAGATTGTTCTGGATGGAGTGACACAAATGATATGTGAAATGGCCACCTGTGTGTAGCCACAGGCTCCTCCTCACTGCTCAGTGGTTGCTGCAGCCACACCATGGGTAAGGGACCACTAAACCCAAAAAGGATTTGGGTACTAGTGCCATTGGCCTGGGAGGGAGCAATATTTTGTCTCCTGAGACCTGTACTTCAAATTAAATAGTGCAAATCAGGAACTTTTCAGCTGCTGATACTGATGTTGTTTTTTGTTGTTTTTTTTTCATCAGGACCTGATCCACAGTTGGCTGGAGGAAAAAGTGGTTCCTTGCTTTCTTCTGTTCCAGAATAAAATAAGTTGCGGAAAATCTTATGAGTTGAAGTTGGGTTTTATTTGGTTATATCTGTAAAGGCTGGAGTCCATGCTCTTAAAGGTGTTTTCCAACTGTAATGATTCTGATTCTTCTTGCACAGAAATGGTTTTGTGCAGGTAGGAAGGATTTTGGGTTAAAACCCTTCCTGAAAGGGCAGTTTTGAGTTAACCCTTCATAGCAAAACTGGTAACACAAAGACTTCAGTGTCTTGCAGATTCAGTCCCAGAAGTAATTCATGGGAACAGTGTGACAAAACTAACTTATGGCTAAGGTCTGGTGCCAAGCGGTTCTTGGGGTGTGCTTGGGAGTACAGCCATGAGTAAGCCCTTGAAATGGAGTTAACTCCAGCACCAGGCTCCACTCTTGGCTGGGAATGTCCCTTTATGAGAGGGGAAAGGAAGGTGCACGTTGTGGTTCCCAGTGTTCAGTTCCTGATGTGGTGCCTGTGAGCTGGATGATTCTGGGCAGGACTGCAGCACCGTGACAGCTCCATCCTGCCCATCTTGCCCTGAGTGTCACGGTGCTGCTGATGTCACCTGAGCTTGGCCAGAGCTGGTTTGAGGAGGTTTCAGAGTGTCTTGGCCAGGGGATGTGAGGATCAGGTTCGTTTGTGTCACGAAAGGTTTTGCTGAGTGTTTGGGAACACAACAGGCCTGACAGGCTGCCGTGATACCAGTGCAAGGTGGCTCTGATGGGAACAAAGGTTAATTTGAGACGTGGGAACACAAGATGGGCCCCAAACTAGAGATTACATCTGGAACAGGCTTGGAGCCTAACCTGTGTCTGAACCGGCTGGAAGCAGCCTGCTGGGAGCTTCAGGGGGTTTGGAGGTTCCCTGGCACAGGGCCAGGGTATCTTTTGCCATCTCTACAACCTCCTACAGCAAGTAGCATTTCAAGTGGAAAAGGGCTGTGCTGAGAGCTAACAGGTCTCCCAGTCTGAGTGTCCATGATTTAAACTGGTTTCTGTCCCTGTCGGCCTCTGGAGCTGTTCCCCAGTTGTCTCTACTCCGTGTTACTGCTCCTCTGCTGTGGGAGGTAAAGGGGGGTCTCACCCCTCCCAGTTTATCAAAACAGGCGTTAAGGAAAACAGTCATTCAACTTTTATGTAATTACACAAAGTGGGAAAATGTCTTGGATTACACTGCTCTGTCTCCAGCCCCCAGGAGCTGGAGAGGCCTCCCCAGGTGGGTCTCCCTGAGCAGTGCTGGTGTATGAGGGACAGCTGAAGGGTTCAGGACCCTCCCCTCCCTTGGGATTTGGGGAAGGAAATTAAAAGAATGACCATCACTTCGACCCACCCGGTGTGGGGCTGCCTCTCAGGGCACCACAGAGTCCTTGTTTGCACAGGGCTGGCAAACCTTTCAGTGCCACACACACATGGCTGGGGCCAGTGTCACCTCCTCACATCACTGCTTGGCTATGGTGCAGCAAGTCTCAGAGCCTGGACCTGTTCCTGGTGGCCTGGCTGAGCTGCAGTGACCCTCCTTGTAGCTGATGGCTTTTGAACCCCTTCCTTGTCAGAAAACACCAGACTTCAAGAAGGGGAAAGTAACAGGGCCCACTGTGTCTGTCCCACTGTGTGTGCCACTGACCAGGGCTGACCACTGATCCTTCTGGAATGTGGGGCATGTCCACACACAGCTGGCTGGAGCTGGGATTTTCTACAGTCTTTCTGGAGGGAGGAGTCTTTCACCAGACATGTCACCTCCTGTCACCCGGTCTCCAGTGCAAGGATTTATCCTGCTTGCTGTGTTCCCACCATGGTGGTGAGCATTTAAGGTGAAGGGCATTTTCCAGCATCTTCAGCATCCTCTTCGAGCATCACCCTGTCCCTCCTGTGCTCCACAGGGGCCACTGCTGCCCCATAGCCACGTTCATGGGGCTGGCAGGGCACAGCCACGTGCTGTGGTGCTTCTGACTGCCCCAAAGGCCACGTTCAATCACACTGATCCCTGAGGAAATGCAATATTGCTGTACCAGCTTCAGCTTCCTCATTATCCTCACATCACTGCTGGCTGTGGTACAGCAAGTCTGCTCTGTAGGCTGGCTGGCCAGCAGGGGAGAGCCCTCAGGAGGGAGAAGGAGACCTTCAGGAAAAAGGAGAAGAGCCACAAGGGTCCTTAGACTTGCCCCTGTGGGTGGCCTCCTGGCCTCAGCGCTGGTAGAGGGTGATGATCCCTGCACGGTGCAGGCTCCTCCACAGTGCTGCCTCCAGCATCATGTCGTGGTTGGCATAAAACACCAGAGGTTTCTTCTCCACCTCGTAGTAGTGGTCTGAGAACTGCTCGTAGTTGGCCGTGATGAACCCGTAGGCACTGACCTGTGGGGAAGGAGGTGGGGCAGAGAGAGGACAGGGTCAAGGCTGCACCTGGGGTGGTCCATCACCACCACCACTCCCTTTGGGGACAGGGGACATGCAGGACAGCCACCAGGATACAGTGGAACCCCACAGCTGCCAAAGGGGGGATTCCTTTCTCCCCAGGGGAACAGTGGCCCTGTGGCCCCTTACCTGGTCACAGGTATGGAGTGCAGTGAGAAGCATGATGGCACCGGTGCTGGGCATGTAGAGGGAGCCATACTGGGTGTTCAGGAGCTCTGACCGCAGGAACCTGAGGGGGACATGGTGGCTGTGGGGGCTCAGGGCGGGCACAGCCCTGCAGCTCCCAGCCCCACACCTACACAGCCCTCTCCAGTGACGCTGGTGCCCAGTAAGGCTGGAGCACTCAGTGAAACACAGAGCTCAGGTGGGTTCTCTGATGGCTGCTCTCATTTGCTCAGAGGTTGGTAAAAGGCACCTCTCTGCTGTTTGGAGCCGCCCCAACCCAGGCACTTGCTTTCATGAAAGGCGGGAAAAGACCATCTGTTGGGCCCTACCTTTGCTCCTGTTAGACTGGGACAAAATGTAATTTGTTTTGGGGGATGGGAACAAGGTGAGCACAGGGAGGCATAGGAGGGGATGTGAGCTGTGCTGCAGTGAGCAGGAATGGCAAGGGAGAGACCCCTCTGCCTTGTGTGCAGACAGCAGGGCAGGGGTAGTTCCAGTGTATGGGGGAGACTGGGACTGCACTTTGATGCTGGGCAGCTACTGGTCTGTACTGGAATGAGCAGAGTGGGGAGGGAGGTGGTCTTAGCCCAGCCCGGAGCAGAGCCAGACATCAGCCACAGTGCTCATCACTCTCACCTTGCTGTCAGGTACTGCAAGAAATCAGGATGCAGCAGCTTGAACTTCTCTGCAGATGCCTCCGGTCCAAAATACTTCTGTGGCCTGCAGCGAGGCAAGGAGAAGGGCAGAACTTTGTCATGAGAGTCCTGGAGCTCCTTGGGGTTTATCCCAGTAGGGACAGATGTGGGGTGAGGACAGGTGAGTCACGTCTGCATCACTAGGGGTGCTGGGGTGATCTTGGGGAGCTACTCACTCATCCCCCTTGTCCGAGCCCTCGGGCACTGGGCTGCCCTGGATGGCCGATTTCAGCATGACGTAGTCACGGACATCCGAGGGGATGAAGATGTACTTCAGGTCCTGCAGCAGGGACATGGACAAGGCACTTGGAAGGGGGTTTAAGGACACTGCCCACGCTGGCAGGCGAGGACTGAGGGCTCCCAAGATGGGGAGAAGGTCTCAGAAGCAAGCTCAGCCTGAAGGACCAATTTGATTCAACTCCCCAACAAGGCCTCAGGGTCTCACCTTGCCCTGGGGGATGTGGGTGAAGCCGTACTCCTCGTAGGAGATGAGGGAGTTCTTCATGGTGTTCACCGTGAAGCCGTAAAAGGAGACCTTGGTGCCGACGTCCTCCTCGAAGCCTTTGATTATGGCACCATTGAGCCTGCAGGAAAAGCGGAGAACACGGCTCCAGGGCTGGCATCTCCCAGCACCCACGGCCCCGTCCTGCCAGGGATTCATGCTCACCTGAAGACCAGGTCGTGGCTGTCGATGGCCTTGCCCTGCCGCGAGCCGTTGAGGATGCCACCGTTGCCCACCACGGCACAGCGGACACAGCCCCCGGAGAAGGCGGCCCTGTTGAAGAGGTGCCGGTTGGCCGAGGTGTTGAGGAGCTGGAGGGTGCTGCCCACCACTGGAATGGAGCAGGGTGTGAGCAGTCAGCAGGGAAAAGGTGTGTGTGTGTGTCTAACCCACGTGAGCACGTGCAGCAGCTCGCACAGAGCTGGCACAGCACAGCCAGGAGCACCGCACAAGAAAACTCACACCACTCCTGTGCAGGACAGAGCTCTGTAGGTGGATATGGGGGCACCAGACAGGGCCTCCTCTCCCAGCTTGGTGTCACCTCCTCGTATCTCCTATGTCCCCATGCTCCTAACCCTGCTACAAACAGTGGCCATCCAGGGCTGTGCAAGGCACAGGCATGCATCCAGGTATCTCCAGCCCCAGCCCTGCAGATGCTGCTGCCTGTGCCAGCCACGTCCCCTCCTGACAATGTCTCTGCAACTGCCACTGGTTCTCTCCTGCTCGCCATTCCCAGCACTTCCCAGCACAGGGACTGAAGCCGGCGGCTGCCAGGGAGAACAGAGCGCGGGTTTGAGGTGGGAAGGGAAACAATCTCCATGCACAACAATGGAGCTGCTTGTCCAAGCTCCTCCAGCCCCAGTTAATAATCATGGACACACTGCAGCTTTTATTCAGGGAAAATGTCATAAGATGCAGCAAGCAGCGTTTGCAAAGCCGCACCCTCCGCCCTGTGCCTCGGGAGGTGGGGTGGGCAGAGATCAACATTCCTGGCTCCTCTGCAGGGCTCCTTGCCTGTCCCACATCTCCAGTCCCTTCTGCTGGGCTCCCCAGTCCTCTCAAGCTGCCCCACATCCCAGCTGGGTCTGTACCTGCGAGGGACAAGCCTTGCCAGCCATAGGGAACATGTCGTGTCTTCAGCCTGTTCCAGGTGTCCAGGGTGAAGTGCTGGTCCCACATCAGCACAGGCGTGTTGAAGCGGAAGATATCCCGAAACTTGGGATCTGCCTTTGCTCTGGCCATCACCGAGCGGAGGCAGGGGCTGGGCTGGGAGGGAGGAAGGAGGATCCCTTCTCAATCTTCAGCCTGGGTCTGCCTTCCCTGTGACACCTCCACCCCTCAGCAGGCACCAAGGTGAGAACAAACCCAGGGACGGAAATACTCCTTGTCTATCACATGTTCTGCTGGGTCATCCAGGCAGGGCACTGCCTCAGGCCTTGGTTTTGTCCTGCAAAACAGCCTTTGGCACCCATCTCAGTGGGGCTGGGAGAACCAGGGCTTACAGAGTCACCTGAGGGCGTGAAAGATTCAGAACCTTCAGGTGTGGGCACCCCGTTAAAGGTGTGGGCCCCGTTAGAGCTCTGCTCTATGAGAACAGACCAGTAACAGCCCCCCCCCGGGCCTGGGTCCATCCCCGTGAGTCTCCAGCCTGGACTGCTGGCCCAGGAGTCAGAGGGTTGGAGGAGGGTGGTGATGCTGGCTCCAGCCTCCACACGGGAGAATGGCAGCAGGGAGGCCTGGGGAGAATCACTTGTGCGGATGGACAAGGTTGCTCCTCTGTGAACCCCTTCCAGAGGATGCTGCTCCTCCTCAGCCTCCCCACACAGCCCTTCAACCAACCAAACCCAGCACGGAGGGGCATCATGGACACTGCTGTGCTGTGCTAATGATTACCTGCTTTCTGCTGGGCTCCGGCTCCTCCAGCATGGCAGAGGGCTTGAAGGAATTCCCCCTGGGATGGGGGAAACATACGGCAGAGTTAAAAATCCATCGCCTGGGCACTGGGGAAGCCTACAGTGGCAGGGGCCTCCCAGTTCCTTCCAGGATGGCTGAGTATCTTCCCTCCTTACCTCTCCAAGCTGCCTCCAAGAGCCCACCTGCGGTTGCCGGCCCCGTGTGGTGTCCCTGAGGGAGCCAGGAGCACCGGCTCTGGCTGCAGCAAGCTGGGAGAAGACAAAGTGAGGCTCAGCTGAGGAGGTGACACTGAGCACCCTGACATCCCCCCATCTGTGAGAGCCACAGGGCAGGACCATGGCCTCTCCATTTATCTCCTCTCCACTGCTGCCTGTGCCCACCCACCCCCATGTGCAAGTGGAGAGACAGAGGACTTGCAAAACGCAGGGTTTGTGTAGCCACCATCTCCTGGTGGGTACCACCTCCAGGATTCCCAGGTACCAGAAACCACACCCAGCCCAGCCTGCAGCCCTGGGGGAATCCTGCTGAGACCTCTCTGGCTCTTCCCACCATCCCACCACTCCTGTGTCCAAAGAGGACTGGGCTGGAATAAACTGGACAGGCCAGCAGGACACATTTATTTGTTATACTGAAGAAGCATTCAGCTACTGGGGTCTGGAGGCTCTCGGGGTGCATGGGACCCCCTCTGCCATGGGAGCAGCTGGGGCATGCTCTGATCTGTCAGTTGTAGCAGGGGCTGCCCACCCTGAGCAACTTGGGGTGCCCTGAGTCCCAGGGGGCCAGGCTGAGGTGACCTAGCCCCTGGGGGGGCACTGGGGCTGGGGGAGGGCAGGCAAGCAGGAGGTGGGAGCCCACCAGAGGGGAACAGGCTCCCATTCATCCCCACACAGAAAGGCCCTTCAGAGCCCCCGGCCCCGCCGCCAGCCTGGGCGGCAGGTGCTGCAGCCAGAACAGGGGTATTGTGGAGGAGACAAGGGCTCCTTGTTACGGGATCTCTGCCTGGGAGCCTGGGGACAGGTAGAGGCAGGTGGGGAGCGGAGCTTCACCCCCCCCAGCTCCTGCTGGCGGGATGCTGCCTGGCACAGGGGCACAGCAGGCGTTGGGTTTCTGTCCCTGCCACAGCCCCTGTCAACACCAGCAGCACCCACAGCCCTGCCCACGAGCAGATCCAAACCCGTTTTCCATTCAAACCCTGCTCTGTGCCACTCTGGGGGCATGGCATGACACAAGGGGACAGCCCAGTGCCCTGCCTGGGGGCTGAAACTGGGGGCTGGAGCATCTCCCTAGGTGTGGATGGAAAGGTGGTGCCAAGCAGGCTTTAGTCCCAGCACCTTCCTTGCACCATGCCAGCGCTGCCAGCTCTTGGAAGGGGATGCTGAGGATGCAGCAGGCTGAGCCCCAGCAGTGGAGCAGGGCAGCTTTTAAATCAGGCCTGTGTGTCTCGCCTTGGTGTCCCACGGGAAGTCAGGTTCCCAGCAGGAGCCGAGCCCTGCAAAGCCCCCACCACTCCAAGCACAATGCTACAGCCCAGGGTCAACACAGCGTGGCCCCCACCAGCTCACCCCTGAGGCTCATCCTACGATCACCTGAGCAGGCAGAGAGAGGAGGGAGGGTTAATCCCCAAGAAAGTCCACCAAGATGGGACTGAGCCATCCCAGAGAGATGCAGAGCTGCAGCTTTCTGCAGGGCCTTTCTGGTGCTACCCCTGCATCCAACTAATCCCAGCCTGAGCAAACTTGTCTATTCCCTTGGCTTCCAGGGGCAGTGCAGGGTGTGCTCACAGCAAGGGCAGGGCCGTCAGAGGCTGTACCAGACCTGGGGGTTACACTGGAAGCTGCTCCTTCAGCCCAGGTACCGACAGCACATCCTCCAGAGCAAAGCTCTCCCACACAAGTGTCCCACAGCCACGAGCTCTGGACCACGAGTGGGCTCAGCCCTGGTGAAGTGCCCTGAGGTGCAGAGAGCTCGCCCCAAGGAGCTGCCCAGCCCCACTTGCTGCCTCCATCTCAGAGTGCAGGTGACCCACAGCCCATGTGCCTCAACAGCAGAGCTTATCAACACCTCCAACCACCCAACCGATAGACCAGGGACTGGGGAAACCTCCCTGCTCCAACCCCAGAGCTGGCTCCTGCAAAGCACTGAAGTCCCCGCGTGCAAAGCCCCTGGGTTGGGCACCCACCCATTTCTGGCCACAGAGGTGCAGCCCCCCACCAAACCTCAAGGCCGTCACCCTCACCCACCACATCCAGGCTTGACCTGCATCCAAGCAGCCTCTCCCAGCCTCACCGCCTCCCCAGCCCTTCCCACCAGGTTCACAAGCCCCAGCTACACATCTCTGCCCACCCAGCCGCTCCCCAGCTCTCCAAGCTCTCCTGCTCTTGTTTCTTCCCTTCCCCGACACATCCCAGTGCCTGCAGCACAAGGCAAAGCCCTGGGCACTACTTTCTGAGCTGCCAGGGATCTGTGGGAGCCCCAAGGGGCTCCGCCTGGCTGTGCCCAGGATGGAGGGAGGTGGGCACAGGCAGCCAGACTCCTGCCGACCTTCTATGGGAGCTGGGCCCCACCTCCACCCATGGCCGGACACAGTGGGTGGCACCTGCTCATCGTTTCTTCCAGGCTTTGTGCTGAACTGATAAATTAGTGCCAGCACCTCCCTGCACTTGCTTGCCAGCTGTGGGTGTTGGAGCCAGCTCTCCAGCATTGCTGCTGCCCAAACCCTGCTGGGAAGGGCGTGGGGCAGCCGGCCCCCCACCGGACAGCAGTTTGGCAGCGTGATGGGGAGCCAAGCGCTTTGACGTCACCTGCCAGGATCTGGTGAAGCACCTCGTGCTGCTCGGTTGACTCAGAAGATGACAATCCTGCCCAGGACTGACCGATGCACAATGGGGCTGCGGGAAGGAGTGGCTGTGGCTGCCCGGGCACTAGTGGTGGCAGCAGAACCAGCCAAGCCTGGGTGCACTCCCTCGCCATCGTGACATTCACAAATATGACGTTTCTGGTCCAAGGCCATCCCTCATTTCCGGAAGATAACACTGTGTGTGAGTATTGTGAGCACACAATCCAGCCTTATCTTCAGCAAATACTCCCAGCGCCCCACAGAGACATTTGAGGGAGCCAAAACAGCGACAAGAATGCGCTCTTGCTCCGTCTCACCATGAAAGACTGAGGTCCAGAAGCATCTTTTCCTAGTGCAGAGAAGGAGTGGCACAGCGAGGCTGGGCAGAGCTCTGTGCTCATAATAAAGCTCTGCCCTAATAATAAAGCCACAAGTGCAGCCAGCAGCTCACCAGTGGGGTTTGGGAGAGATGGACTGGCAGGGAGTGGGACAGGGCTGTGCCCAGGTGAACCCCAGGGGATTTGGCTCCCTCCATCCCAGCTCTGCAGGGAACAGGGCATTTGCCCACTTCCATAGCGCCTCCAGCTTTGTGTGGAACTGGAGGAGGACTTGGCAGTGCTGTGGGGATCTGGTCCGGGGGTGACCTGGTGCTGGCTGCAGCCACCATCCATTAGGGGATCAGCTTCTTCCTGATCTCCTTCATCCCCCTGTACCTCCGCAGGGAGACACTGCTCACACGAACCGGCTAAAACTGAGTCACCCACACCCACAGGTGAGGACCCGGACCCTCCTGTCCCTACTGGCAGAGCAGGAAATGAGTGCTCTGTGATGGCACCTCAGCCATGTGAAATGGCCAGCCCAGTTCCAGCTCCGGACTCAGCTGCACATCCAGGGGCAGGGCAGCACCAATTCCTCCAGGGACACAGCTCTGTTGGGACGAGCAGCACTCATGGTGTGCCATGTTTGTAAACACAGGGAATCGAAGCCAACAGACTGCACTCTGGTTTGGATTTAGCTTTAGGGGTTGAACTAAAGCCAAGAAGAGAGTCCAGAGGAGCTTTGGAGCACAGGTCAGCTCTGTGTTACCTCTCCTGGGCCCCTCTCCGGGGCTAGATAAGCCCACCCTTGGTCCCATTAGTCAAGGGGCTGGAGCCTGGGCTGGCTTTCCAAGGAAGGTGACCTGAGGCTGCAGCAGGTCCAGGCAGGGATAGCCTAACATGTGGTGGGACGAACCTGCTCCCTGCTTTCATCCCATGGGTTTTCTCCACACCTTGCTCTCACTGGGCCACAGACTCTGTCAGGGCACGGCTGGTTTCCATTACCAGCTCCAGTGTGGTCCATGGGCACGTTCTGCTGCCCTCATGGGCCCCAGTTTCCCCTCTCGTGGACATCAAGCACTTTGTGGGGAGCTTGATGTCACCCCAGCCCTGACTGCCCTGAGCAGTTCTGGGTAACGCTGCCATTGGCACCGCTGCACACCAGGCACAGAGAGGGTGGAAAGAGCCAACAGCCAGCCCGGGCTGCTGCAGACACTCCTGATCCACCAGCCCGCCAGGAGAGGGGACTTCTGCCATCGGCTCATTGAGATCGGGCAAGGAGAGCTCCCAGGTGGAGAAGAGAGGAGGTCTGAACCCCAGGGCAGCTCAGCCGGCTGCATCCTCAGTAAATCCGCAAATCTTACCCTCTGCAGGACCGGCTCCGGTCCCCAGAGCCGCCCCCGTTCCCGGGCAGCGCCCCGACAGCTGGGCTCTGTCACCCCGATGGCACCCAGGAGGAGGTGGGGGACACACACAGCGCTTTCCTGGCTCAGCACCTGATGCTCGCAGGGGACAGCGCAGCAGGTCGAGCAGCCCAAGCGCTGTGCGGGCTCCTTCCCCCGCCGCTCATCCGCACTCGGCGGAGCTCCCCGGGGCACCCCGGCACCCCCTCCCGCTGGGCACGGGCGAGGCTCAGGAAGGGGCTTCGGGAGGTTTGGAGGATGCAGCGGAGGCAGACGAAGGGAGAGTTGCAAACTGCTGGAGTTTGGAAAATGCTGCAGCCCTGAGGTGTGGGCAGCCCAGGGGATGCCTCTGCAAGAGGTGGTCACTGCAGCCCCGTGGGGGCCAAATCTCCCCCGGGACAATCAGCGGGCTCCGATCCCGGCACCAGCCCAGCGGGAACACGCGGCGGCTCCGGCCGGCAGCGTTTGATCCTCACCCTCAGCCGTCCCTGCACTCAGCAATGGTTTCTTTGCACTGGGATGCGCTGAACCCACGCGGGGACTCCTGGAGACCCCCCCCATGGCTCGGGGTCCCGCTCCGGGCAGCTCTGGGCTCGGCTGGTGCCCAGACTGACGCCCCGATTCCCCCTCCCCATCCCAGCGCACGGTACCTCGTGCTGGATTTACAGATCCCTGCCTCCCACCCCTCTCCCATCCCCGTCCCCCCTTACTTGGCTATGATCCTCTGGCTGGTGGGCGCCTCCACCGTAGCGTGGTAGCGACTGTAGAGGAGCAGGGAGGATGTTAAACCTGCCAGGAGCAAAAGGCAGAGCCTTTTCCAGTGCGGGGACCCCATCCCGGGCAGTTCAGTCCCTGGAGCGGCGCAGGCGAGCCGGAGCGTGGCAGCCGGCCCCGGGCACAGCACCTTGCCGGCCCCGGGCACAGCACCTTGCCGGCCCCGCTGCTCCCGCAGCCCCGAGGCGCGGACACCGCTGCGGGCCGGCTCCGTCCTGCCCCGGGTGCGCGGCTGCACTTCGGAGCAGGCTGGGATATTCCTCCGGAGCGGTGGGAGGGAGGGTGTGAGCCGGAGGGAGGAGGCACCAGGCTGACTGGTTCAGACTTGCTGAGAAAAAAAGCACTTTTGAGCTGCTTTTTCTCCGAGCTGGGGATTAAACATTTACCCAGACCAGAAGGGGACTGAATTTTTCTTTTTTTGCTTTTAGCCTCCTTTCCGTGCCACCCACCCAGGGCTCACAAAGGGTTCCCCTTTTTGTAACTTTCTTGTCCGACTCAAACACGTGCGTGTTTGGGCTCCCCCGCACGGCCACCCCGCGCTGCCACCCCCGAGCGTGGCCGCGGGCGCCTGTTCGTGCTTATCAGAAACTGCAGGCTCTGAAGTCAAGACGGACCTCGGGGTGCCCGATAGCAGCACCCTGTCCCATACCCGCAGCCACCCGGTAAACCCGCCAGGAGGGCACAAATGTGGGGGGAAAGGGGGAACACGCTTAGGGTGCTGGGCTAAGGAGGAGGGGGACACGGTTGGGGCGCTGCCCCCGGGTCCCCGGCCACGTTCGGGCTGAATGGATCACATAAGTTTGCAGCAAACAGCACCTCTAGGGGCTTTGTGGCAAGCTCGACAAAGAGTTTGGGTTGGAGGAAAGGAGAAACGGGTTGGGGGAATATTTGCATGAATTATTTTAGTATTTTCAGAGAGGATGTGCTCCAGTTTCTTTTTTGAAAGAATATCTCGGTGTTATTTTAGTTCAGCTCCGAAAGAACCAGCCTGTGAACTGAAGGATATGCATACCAAAATGTTTGTTGCAGCGGGGGAAGGGACTCAGCAGGCAAACAAGCCTTTTCAGTTAATGCAGGGATTTTGGGGGGTTGGATTTTTAGGAAGTCACCAGACTCAGGGAGCAGCACCGTGGTGAGCCCTGCTCCATCCAAACCCTGTGCCCATGGCTTCCTGAACACTCAAATGTTGTTTCAAGCTGTCATACACCTCCAGCCCCTCCACAAATGCCCTCTTTCATTATTCAGCCCCAAAACCTGGGCCCAAACGCCATGCCTGTTCCTGAGTCCCATTGTGGCTGCATTTTCCCCAACACTCCTTTATCCCCTCAGATCCAACCAATCCCTGCTTCCTTTCCGGCCTGCCCAGACAGGTTCAAAGGAAGATAAAAGCAAAACACATTTGAACAGGAGTTTGCTTCAATCTCGACTTGCTTCCATTACTACAGATCCCTCCATTGCCAGCCATGGTCCTCTGGGAATTTTGGCTGTGTGGGGATTGGCACCACGTTGGCATCCACAAGGTGCCCAGGCTGTGGTGTGAACGTGGGAGCAGCTCTGTGCCTGAGGCTGGCAGTGGTGTCACTGCTGGCCTTGTCCCACTGGGAAAGTGGACACTGGACCTGGCACACCACAAAGGGATTTTAAAGCAAACTTGCAGGGAACCCTGCTGTAGTGCACTGGAGTTGTGGCAGGAAGGTTGGCTGGGCACAGGTTGTCTCAGGAAAGGAGAGAACAGGCAAGAAGCCGGAGGGACAGGACAGACCATGACCACTGGAACACACCGTGAAATTGAGCTTAAAGCCCAGCTGGAGCTAAAGCTGCAGCAGGAAGGGCAGGAAGATCGGGTCAGATGTACCCCAGTAGCAAAAAGCAGCTCAGAGAAATTGGGGTGCATCGATGGAGGGATTTGATGCTTTTTGCCTCTATCACTAAAAGCTGCTCCCATCCCTGAGGGGTACAGGCATTTTCTGGGAGACTCAGAGCCAGCACAGCATGGTTGAATCTGGGGTCCTGCTCAGAGGTCCCCCAGCCTGGAGCTGTCCCCAGCTGGTGTGACTCAGGGTCTGCCTTGTCTGCTCTGACCCGCTGGATTCACTCCCTGTGGTCTGGTGCCTTGGCTCACGTGCTCTTGACTCCAGCCCTTCGTTAACCACAGCTAATTATTACCAACTGCTCAAGTAAGTCACAAGGGACATAGCAAGGCTTGGCTCCAGATGGATGACCAATGGTCCAGAGGAAGTGACCTGGGGAAAGTTGGGAATTTGCCATTTGGAAACATTTATGGCCCAATCATGCAAATGCTGGTGGAGTGGCAGCCTCAAGGACTAGAGGAGCTGGTTTCTGCACATCTCTGTTTCCGTGATATATGGTTTTCTACTGTTGGTTTTATTTTCAGCGGGGTGAAAATGAGATGCACAGTTCTTCATCTGCTCAACTTGTTTTGTGCTACAATGCATTTTGGACTATGCCTCAAAATTAAGTAGTGCTTAATTTAGAAGTTAAATAAGTGTGAAAAACCTTTTAGGATGGTAGTTGCCAAAAAAAGATTAGGAAAAGAACATAAAAGAAATGACAATGGAAACCAGCAAGTATCATTTTTAGCCTGAGCTTTTTATTCCAGTGATTACTTCTTGGAAACAGAACCCAATCCCTCCCCATGGCTGGAGAGCACAAGAGGAGAACAAACATATTTTGCACCAGCTGGCTGCCAGCCACAGATTGGTGGAAGAAAATCTCGTGGTCTTTGCCACAATGAACTGTGCAGGTAGGAGAATGAGATCTCCAAAAATCTCCTGGAGGATTTATATATCCAAATTCATTCAGCACGGGTCAGAGGTACATTTAAGAAAGTGCCAAAAATCTGCTCACGGAGCAGGTCCCTGAAAGGCAGAGCCTGGCCGCCGGCACGGGTGGCTGTGTCACCCCCCCAGAACACGGGGCCATATGGCTGCCTGCGGAGGCACGGCCATGGCAGCATGAAAAATTCAGCAGCAGCTGTCCTGGGAGGCTGACGCACGGCCCCTGCCTGGTGGGGCGAGGAGGGCAGCGGGAGCAGCTCGGCCACAGCTCCTCTCTCCAGGCTCCCTGCCCGGAGGAAACGGGGTCAGGCAAAGCGCCCACTGAGGGTGCTCCCTGACACTCTCTGCTTGCCTTTGTGTTGGATTTGAAGGTGTTACTACAACCAAATTCAGGAGAAGTGACCACCTGGAGGATGGCTGGAGATGGTGACAGAGGGTGGTGGCTGTGCTTGGCTGTGGGACCAGAGATGCTCAGGGCTGTGCTCTGCCCCCCTTCTGCCCGCACCCCCACACTGCAGGGTGGGGAAAGGGGCTTAGGGGGGCAGCAAAACTGCTCAGAGAAGGGCAACAAAACTGGTGAAGGGTATGGAACACAAATCCTATGAGGAGAGGCTGAGGGAGCTGGAGTTGTTTACCCTGTAGAAGAGGAGACCTTATCACTCTCTACAACTCCCTGACAGAAGGGTGTAGCCAGCTGAGGATCGGTCTCTTCTCCCCAGCAACCAGTGACAGGATTAGAGGACAGAGTCCTGTGCCAGAGGAGGTCTAGGTTGGACATTAGGAGGAATTTCTTCACAGAAAGGGTTGCCAGGCTTTGGAATGGGCTGCCCAGGGAGGCAGTGAAGTCACTGTCCCTGGAGGTGTTTAAGGAAAGGCTGGATGTGGCACTCAGTGACTGTCTAGTTGACAAGGTGTTCAGTCAAAGGTTGGACTCAGTGATCTCAGAGGTCTTTTCCAACCACATGGATTCTGTGACTGTGATTTTTGCGCCAGTGTGGCAGGATGTGGCCCATCAGGGAAACACACCCTGCTCTTCCCTGAAGCAGGAAGGTTGTTGGGGTAAGCCATAGGCTGAGGTGACAGGTCAGGACCTCATGAGCAGTGGCAGGATGTGGCTTAGGCTGGCTCCTGTTGGCTTGCTCCCCTTGGCCCTGCTGGCCCAGCCCGGCTCTTATCGCAGATGCCTGCGCATGCAGAGCCCTTGGTCAGCCCTGGACCGCTGACCAGGGCCCAGATAAGCCAAACACACAGTTCAAAGGCCATCCCCTCTCCACTGGCATGAGGCAACAGGCTCTGAGCTATGCCTGGAGGGGTGCAGAGATGGGAAGCATCTCTGAGAAATTAGGGTGACGATGCAAACAACTGCCCTCCCCCTTCTTGACAGTTCTGGACCGGGCAGAGCACATGTGGGTTGATCCTGCCCTGATCTTGGCAGGGCAACCAGTCCCTGAGGTCTGCTCCAAGCCACATGTCCGTGGGGTCAGGCCAGGCTCTGTCCCCAAAGCTGGGGAGAGGGGACACCATGTTTGAGTGTGGGTGTGTGACCCAGCCCCTTCTTCACCCACCGGTGTGGTCCCATTGGACACTGCATGGCTGCCATGGGAGGGATGGAGGGAGCCTTGGGATGTCCCTAGGACTCCAAAAGTGTCTTTCCAGAATTTACCACCCCAAGGGCTGGCAAGGCCAAGCTGGGAAAGCCCTGCAGCACCCAAGGCGCTGGTGCTCAGCCTGGCAGGAGCCCTGCTGCACCCCCTGGAACTGTTTACCTGCAGGGCCCTGCTCCAACACCTGGAGGTGAGGTCTCCTGGCAGCTCAGCTGGTGCTTTATGCACAACAAAGCCATGGGCTGCTCCTTTATCTTGTTCTCCCTCCCCTATTATCAATAGTTTTTCTGGTCCAACTGGATTTACCTGCTATCACATCCCCAAGAAAGGGAGAAGGTCCACACAGAGGAGGCGAGGAGGGGACACCTCCCACCCTCTGCCCCCAAGGCCTGCCCCAAACCTCTCAGCAACTGAGCAACATTAACAGCACCTGCTAAGTCCCTAACACAGCTTTTTGTGCTGAGCTGGAGCAGGCACATAGCTCTGCCACACTCCCACAGCATCCAGTCAGCCACAGAAGCTCAAGAGTAACACATTCAGAGGGAGCAACTCCATGCTGGGAAGCTGGGTGCTGTCATCCAGCTCTGGCTACTCTGTGCCTCAGTGCCTTGCCTGGGAAGGAAAGAGACAGGAGTGACAATATGGATGTGCCACCATGGCACGAGGCTGCCTTGGAGCCGTGTGTGGCACACACAGTTGTGCCCTCCAGCACCTGGTTGGGTTTGAGGTTGGCTGCTGCCTTTAGAAGGTACCTCAAACGCCAGGCCATGGTGCAGAGCCCACCTTGTCCCTGCTCCTGGTAAGGCCAAACCCAGAGAGGATCCAGAGAGCAGGGCTGCACTGGCCAGGAGCAGAGATGAGATGGGCTCTGCACCACTCACTTGTCCCCAAGGTGCATCCCTGTCCCCAAGCAGTCCATGTCTTCCTCTGCTGCATCCGCAGTCAAGGAGCTGTGTGAACACACAGCAGGACACGGGGGTCTCTGCTGCTGCTACACGTGTGTGCAGTCACACTGAAAGAGGGAAGAGGTGGAAATGAAGCAAAAAAATTGAAGCTCTGCCAGGAAGGTGACACCATGAGTGCATCTGGGTGACAAGTGGTTTTGGTTTCTGCAATCTGGTGGGGAATATTTAAAGGCTGTTAACTCTTGAGGAACCCTACGAGGAGTCTGGCACAGCTGTAATAACAGTTCATGGTATTCTCCAAGAGCTTTTGAAAAAAGCTGACAAAACAGTAACTTCTGGACATGCTGAGGCACAGTGGTGTATGTATCTCCCAAATCAAACGACTCTGTTTAAATCCTGCAGCCCCCAGAGCTCCTGCCTGGCAGTGGGGAATCACTGGTCGCTGGGCCTGGGTATTGTGTCCATGCAGAAGGAGGAGCTGCTGTATCTGAGGATGTCAGACTTGATCCCACCATCAGGCCCTCTGCTTGTGCTGCCTTCAGCTCCATGCCATGCTGCAGGAGCAGAGGCCACACCTTTGCCCTCACCTTGTGACTGCAAGATACCAAACCTCTGCTCCCGGGGTCTCTACATACCCCGGGGGCCACAAATCGCGGCAGCTGCAGGGCCGTGCCCAGCACCAGGACACGGTGGCAGAGCAGGATGTGCCAGACGCGGCACAAAGACACATCCCCTGAACAGGAGCTGCCACCTGGTGGCACAGGGACAATCTTGATGCCATGCCAGCCACAGAGACCAGGATTTTGGGGTGGTCCTGCACCATGGCACCGGCTCTGCCCAGCGGCACTGAGCAGGCTGGGGCTACTACAGCACAGCCCTGCAGTGCTGCTTTCACCCTGGGACTCGCCCTCCTGGGAGCTTGCCCTGTCCTGAATCCTGGCTCTTGCCAAGGGTGCTGCAGCTGTAGCTGCTCTCCACAGGCTTTATTCCATTAGTTTGTGCCAGGCTGGAAGTTGGCCGGGAAATGCCACCTCCAACCCCGCTCCACTTCCCGTGGCCACTCCGGACCCGATGCCACAAGGTCAGGTGGCACTGGTGAGGCAGGGCTGGACTTGTGCACAGCTGGACATCTTCCAGCTGGGGATGTGTCCCGGTGCCACATCCCACAGAGGGGCAGGGTGCCCTGATGCAGGGGGACAGGAGCAAAGTGAGGAGGTGAGGGGGACCATCAGACCAGGCTCCCTTTCCTGGGATCAGGAAGGATGTGGCTTCGAGCTTGCTAGAAAAGTCCAGACCACAGCAAAGGCCCTTCTCCAGCCAAGATTATCCCCGATAACATCAAACTTAGTCAGCTGTGTTGAGAGAAAAGCCTGGAGGAAACAGGCTCTGGGGAAAGCCTCCTGGGAAGTTTCCTTCCCTTGACTCTGGGAAGCCTCGGCAGTGGGGAAAAGTGTGGGCTGGGGGCTGCCAGCCCATCCCCAAAGCCCCCTCACCCACTGGGGAATCCTTGCTCAGTGGGACTCAGCCCCTTCCTGCTTCCCAAAGGACAGAGGAACAAAAGAGGAGGAGGGGGAGGGGAAAGGTCTAAGAGAAACTCCTTCCAACTTCTGGGAAGAGAAAAGCCCTATTCAGGCAGGAAGAATACCCGGTGGAGCTGGTCACTAAGCAACCCACAGCAATGCGGTATGACCTGAGGGACAGGCAAGGAACAAAACTGCCTCACTGCCCACCCACAGCCCATCAGGGAGCGCCTGCGGGGCCTGGGGACAGGGGACACCAGCAGGGCCACCTGGGGACAGGGTGCACAGCCACCACGAGGGGCTCAGGCATCCAGCAGCTCCAGAGCTCCTGGGTGCAGGAGTTTCTCCTCAGTGACCGACCTCACTCAGGCTTCCCCGTTTGCTGCTCAGGAAGGATTTCTGGTCTGCTCCAAAGCCCATGGCTCCCTATGGGCCTGGTGTTCCCACAGGGCTGCGTCATTCCCAAGAGAGGCACCGTGAATTTCAGACAACTCCCTGCTCCCACAGACACTGCGGGCTCGTATGGGCAGAGCAGCCAGGCACAAGCTATACCCTCTCCAGAGAGGCTGAAATCTGCATTTAGATTCTCAGTGTGGGAGGTTGTCCTTCACAAACAAACTCCGTGAGACATGAGAAACTGCCTGGCCTCTCTGCAGCACAAGGGAAAAGGGATAAAGGAAATCAATCCTGACAAACCCTGCTGACAGTCCTGGCTGAAATGCCTTCCTTGGAGCCCAGAGAGTCCCTGGAGACGCTGCTGCCCCCAACAAAAATGCTGCAGAAATGGAAAAACAGTCACAACCAAATCAGATCCAGTGAGTGTGCAGCTGGTTAACCCCAGGGAGATGCACTGGACCTGCTGGGACACTGGAGGTGGCTTTTTGCCTGCACAGTGTCATGGGCGAAACATCCAGCCCTTCATGCATTTGCTTTGAGCATCTAATATACTTGGAGAGCAGTTGCTGGAGCAAGGACAAACTCACCAGTGTTAACACACTTCCTCAGGGTGGTGTTTGGCTGGTGCTGATCCCTGTCCTGCAAGGTGAACAGGTGGGGGATGCTCAGGTGTGTCCACACAAGGTGCAGAGCTTCTCCAGGTGGAGGTGATCTCATTACCCCTCAGTCCTGCCCTTTCCTGGCTTTGCCATCTGCTGTATCTCAGCCTTTAAAGCATCAGTTCTTGGTGCACTAAATAACCACAAGCCACAAGGCTGCAGGAAAGATCAGCTTGGCCAAAGTAGTGCCAATTATTTCGCTTACAAAACCCCTTCCAGGAGGCCAACACACTCCAGGTTTGCTGGCTGCAGCTAGACCCCTCTCAGCACCATGGGGGACAGGCACTTCAGCCAGCAGCAAGGACAGATAACATCCATTCCTAGACTTGGAGAGCTCCCACCTCTCCTGGCAACAGGACAAACACAGAGCTCTGGGCACAGCTGGGAGCCAAGCATGACGAAGTCCAGCTATGCAAGAACTTGCACATCAGGTCCATGCCACAAAATTCACATTTTGTGCAGCCAGGGGAGCCCTGGAGCAAGAGGCACCAGGTACAAAAGGTCTGTTGCACCATGGAGAGCAGCTACCTGTCCTTGAGTTGATGGCAGTGCTCCTCTGGAAGTGTCATAGCAAGGCCACACTGGGGAGCAGAGGTGAAACTCATTCTCAAATTAGTCACCTGGAAGTGACCAGTCTATCCTTTTTATCCGCAGGTTGCAGAGTGAGTACAGCCCCCCCTCCACAGAAATTAAGTCAACCTGGAACAGGATCTGTGCTTCCACCTCCATCCATTCCAGCTCCTCAGGGAGTTGTTTAGAAAATACCCAGCTCCAAAATGGGCATTGCTAATGGAAAGGATCCACCCAGAAGACAAGTGGCCCCAGCCTGAGGAGCATCTCTTTGCCAAGAGTGAAAGCCTGGATTACACAAAAGACACAGGACCATATCCATCCTGGACTCTGCTCTCATAATACCCATTCCTACAACAACCAGCAACAGTCCTGCAGCACAACCAGATGGGACTCGGTTGGCACGCTGCATTTTCTTGTTGATCTTTGGGTCTGCAGCATTCACACATTTGTTGCAGTGTTGTGAAATAACAGAGGTGCTGAAGGAGGGAAATATCTTTGTGGGGATGAAATGTGCCTGACAGTCCAGAGCTAACCTTGGCTCTGGTGGTCCTCTTCTGTTCCCAGTGAGGTGGTGTTGAGATTTCCCAGGCAATGGCCCTTGCCACGGTCAGGTTCTCTGGTAAAGTTTCATGATATTCTCATCATGAAGCCTTTTCCACACCTGCTTTTCCAATTTGAAGTCATGGTTAGTGTAGAAAATCAGATGTTTCCAGTCCTTGTCATAGTAGTGATCTGAGTACTTCTCGTGCCCCTCCGTGATGTAGCCATAGGCACTGACCTGGGAAAGATGCAGAACTCACTGGGCAGGGGTACCAGGGATGGAGGGAGCGGGTGAAATACAGGACACAGCTCCCAAACAGGGAGTGAGCACAGGACAGAGATGCCACCTGGGGCTTCTCTGGTGACCCTCTGTGGGGGTCCAGAAGGACCAGACTGTGAGCACTGGCTCCAGAGATCCTGCTGTCCCTTCACTGCCTCCCTGGGAGATCATGTGCTCTAGGTCACAGCAGGCTTCACCACCTCTACAGGAGCTATTCTGGGGCTGTCTCTCATCTTCAGGCTGCTCCTCCACAGCTGACATGAGCCCACATACTCTTGAGGCAGACAGCAGTCACCCCTGCTCTCCTCTGTCCCCTCTTCCCACTTCCAGACAGTTTTGGGTCCAAGAATCACTGTACCCTTACCTGGTCACAGAGATGCAGGGCAGTCAGCAGCAGGAAGGCCCCCGTTGTGGGTCTGTACAACCTCCAGTAGCGCTTTTCCAAAGTTTTAGACTTTAAAAACCTGCAGCAGGAGAGAGGAAAGCACTGAGGGGCTGCTGGCTGTGGTGTTTCAAGCAGGGCACACCTTGTCCCCATTTGGCCCTGGGGCATCTTTCCTCCTTGCAGCAGCTTGGGGCCATATGAGGCATTTCAGAAAAGCCACAAGTGTGCCCAGAACTCTCCACCACCTGTACTGCAACCCAAGCCCAGCTCTGTCCCAGCTTTGTGGAAGTGGTACGTCTTGAGGCAGTTGGGGTAAAGAGGGGATGGATTAAAGGATCTTGTAGGTTTAAGGCCACCACTCAAATCTGTTCTTTGCTTTGCAGTGCAGAGGTGGCTTTGAAGCTCCCTGGTATATCCTGCTCCCCATCTACATCTGGGAGTGAAACGAGACACAGGGAAGGTACAGAGAAGAGTCACAAAACTTGCCAGGAGCTGCACTGTGTTATGCCAGGAGTTGTTAGGAATGTAGGAGTAAACACTGGGAAAAAATAGCATGGAGTCCTCTTGGCCCTGGAAAGGACCCAATTCAGAGGGGGGACGGCAGAGCGGGCAGGGAGTGCCGGCCATCTGGCTCCAGGGAAGGCAGCAGCTCTCAAGGAGACTGAAGGGTAAAGGCAGCCAAAGCAGGGCACAACAGGAGCTCCTGTTCCTCCAACTCTCGGTCATGTGTGGCCCATGACGGGCAGATCTCATGGTGACAGTGGCCAACAGGATTGTGGAAAGGGATGGAGAGGCACAGAAGAGCAGCGGCCAGGCCAGACAAAGGGGATGCTGAAGAAGAGCCTGTTGTTGTGCTTGAGGGCACAATCAACCTCCTGAGTCTAGAAGGAATCTCTGGAGAGAAGGTCTGTTACAGAGCCTTTCTCCAAGGTGCTAAGCAATGGGGAACATGAGAGGCTGGTCCTGAACTAGAGATCAGTTACTCTGGCACTTCAGCAACACTCTTCCTACACCTAAAGTTGCAATGGCCCTGGATCTCTTTTGGATGTAGGAAACCAAACTGTCTGATGGCTGTTGCTTCTCCAGCTCACAGATTCGGGATGTTTACCCACCACTAGCATCCCACTGCAGCACCACAGAGAGTTTCAGCTGAGCTCACGCTGCTGATGCTTATCCCCACGCTGCTGGTGTGGCTCAACTGTGGTTAGAGGGGCGGGAGCTGGGGGGAGAGGCCAGAGACAGAGAGAGATGGTGCTGGCCAGGAAAAACAAGCCTGTTAGAGCACACACCCCACAGCTCACCTGTTTTTCAGGTATCTGAGGAAATCAGGGTGAACCACCAGGTATTTGTCCATTGTGAAATCTTTATCGAATTTCTGCCGGGGCTTCTGCCTAAGGACAGGAATGAGGAGACTCAAGACAAGTGCTTACACCTCATCACAGCAGGAAAGGATCAGCCCTGATGCACTTGGCGGTAAGAGAAGAACCACAAACATTGTGAAGATAACATTTCCCACCTTATGACAAAGCCTCCATAGCCTGTGTGCATTGCAGAGGAAGAAATCAGGGAGGAGAGGCAACAAAAGGAGACAGGAATATCAAAAGCATGTGTTTGTATAGGCAAAAATTGGTGAAACCAGGCCTTCATCCATGAGCAGGCCACACCAGAGCAGCAAGCAGCATGTGTTCATCCCCAAAAGCCACAAAGTTTTCTCTAAGCTCTGACCACACATCATTGAGATCAGCTGCGTCTGGGAAGGAGGTGTATTGACTACAGCAGTGCTCAGATCGGCAGAAGAAATGAGAGATTTCTTCCTGCAAGTCTGCCAGGGGAGGGAAGCTTTACCCTGGCTTTACCCTGGCCGGGCCCTCCATAGAGTTGAGCACTGGGAGAGGAAAAGAGCACAACAGAGAGTTCATCACTGGAGGGGTAGAGTTTGTTTTACCCGCTGAGGTTAAAGAATCCTTTCCTGATGTCCTTGTTGAACAGAAGAGCCTCCAGCCACTCATAATCTCTTGCTCCCTCCAGGAAGTGAATGTATCTGACATGCTAAGAAAACAAGTGAGCATTAGTGAACAACACTTCGAAAAAAATGCAAGCAGACATCTTGGCTCACTGAGTAATCCCACCTCACATCCTCAGTCTGCAGCTCTCAACCAGCTCACAGTAGCAGAATGGAGACAATATCTGATGTGCAGCTCCTTCTACATGCCACAAGGCTGGGGTGGCATTGGCACAACTTGCCACTGCAAACACTCACTCTGAGCCAAGGCAGTGCAGGGCCCCTCACTGAGGGTAATGCTAAAGGGCTGCCTCAGCGCCTTGGCTCCTCATGACAAGAGCAGAACTGGAGCACACGGACAAACAATATCCTGTCAAAGCTGTGCGTGCACACAGCAGGGACCTCACTTACTTTATCCTGTGGGATGTGGCTGAACCCTCTGTGTCCCAAGATCTGAAGAGAGGAAACCAGGGAGTAGGCTGTGAATCCATAAAAGGAAGTTTTTGTTCCCACATCTTTTTCATAGCCCTTGATTACAGCCCCGCTCACCCTGGCCAAGGCAATCAAAGAGAGGAGCAGAGTTAGGTGACCACTGGAACCCCTCACATGCACACTCCTAATAGGCAAAGATAGTGTTAGCCTGGAGGAAGACTAGGCCCATTCTGATTGGCACCCTGATCTGCAGGAGAGCCCCTGCTGTGGAGATGGCTCTTTATGGCTCATTTGTGACCACAGGCTTTGGATATTTAATAACTTTCCAATTACTTTTGGACTCCTTGTCTCCTTTTGGCACTTGGGAATGAGTGGAATACTAGCAGAGATGAAGTGACTCAGCCACAGTTAGGGGCTAGCCACAGTAAGTTAGCTGTGCATATTCTGAGAAGGGAGGCGGCCTTACCTGAAGACGTAGTCATGGGAGTCAATCTCCTGGCCCATCCCAGAGTTATTCAGTATTCCTCCATTCCCCACAACAGCACAGCTGATGCACGTGGGCACACTGCTGTCCTGGTTGGCCAGGAGCAGCTGCTGGTGGGGCTTTGGGGGCAGCAGGGATATGACCTCCTTTACCACTGTGAAGCAAACACAGTGGTGAGTTATCAAGAGCCTTTGGGATGGACACAGTGAAACCACCAGAGTTTCCACCATGAGATCCTCCTAGACTGATGCCTTTGATGGGGAGATACTGCAAACTTCCAGCTACTCAGCATAAGGTTCCTGTCAGGAGTCCAAAAGCCCCATCCTGACAAGCCCTGAGAGACTCACGTGAATAATTCAGGTCCATGAAGCCAAAGGGGGGTGTAAAATGCTCCAGGCGGTTCCATTCACTGTCATTGAAGTATCTCTTGTCTATGAAGAGTGTGATGTTGGGCAGGAAAAGATTCCTCAGCCAGTCAGACTTGGCAGCCCTGGCCCTCACTGATTTAGAGCAGGTCTTGAAAAACAAAAAGGAAACAATAATCACTGATGAGCAGAGGTAATAAACCTGACTGAGTGCCAGTGCTTCTGTCGCTGTCTGTGGCAAGACCAAAGAGAAACACAGAAACTCCAGTGGTACCTCATCCATTCCCCTCATGATGCCCATCACCAGGAACATGAAGCACAATTTTTACACTACATCCATAACCAGCTGGTGAAAAGTCAGACAAGGGAACCAGGATGACTCCAAGTCTCTGAGACTTTCCTCTTCAGAACAACAGGCCTGTCATGCTTAAATGTTTTACTGGCTTTGGGCCTCAGTAGCTGATGCAAATTAACATTTGTAATAAGTCTAATCTAAATGCATCAAAGAAGGCTGTCAGCATAAGAATACACTACAATAATATATACATGCTATAATGAGCAGTCCCTGTTGGCAACATACCTCACAAGGTCCTAAGAGTGCACCTGAGGAAACCATGATGAGCAAATGACATGAGATCACCATTGCCACTCCCTTTAAGGGTAAGAAAAAATGTGCAACAACTTGTTCAATGTCATAAATAAATCCGAGAAATGTGCAGCTGAGAAGGGAATCCAAGCCAGCTTATCCTACAAAGGGGATCTCACTGCAGCTGGCAAGAGTGAGGCTGTGTGTGCAGATGGAAAGCAAACAGCTCTGAATTTTCTGCTGAGTCAATTTGGGCTCTACTTTCTTAGACACCTTCCCCAAACACCCACTAAAAGGTAAAACAGGGACCAAATGGACTCTCATCCCCAGCTCAAATCCCCAGCAATAGCTGCATTGGCAAAGCCTTGCTGAGTGCTCCCTGGCTGAGCTGGGCTTTCTGTGGGGGATGAGGAGGACAACCCTGTCACAGCCTGAGGAGACAGCCCTCATTCTGCCTCTCACCACAGGAGAACACTGAGGACAACCTTGTCAAGGGTTTCATGGTGGCATCATTTCACTCACAGCATATTTCATGTCCAGAAACAGGGACATCCCCTTCCTGCTCAAGCAGGTACTGTCCAAGGCTTGGTACTTCTTGTGCCTCTGGATCAGTACCAGAGGAACAAGGAAAAACTCTGATTATGTAGGAAGTAAAGGAGGAGGGAGTGTTTCTAGTGACTCCCTCTCTCTGCAGAATTACAGATCAGATTTGGGAGTGAGACACAACGTGTGAGAAGGTGACCCACCTGTTCCAAGCCTTCCAGAAACAGGGGTGCCAGGGAAAACTGCTATGGGTAAGCTTTACAAGGAGTTACCAGTATAGGATGGGGGACAGGGACAGTATGAGACACCACAACCTGTCCCATCTGCTTGCTGAGAACTTTGCTGTAGTTTACTCCTTTCCTAAAGGCCCTGTTCCTGGACATTATTAATTATGAGATGCTCAAATTTCATTAACCTGAGTCTTCATGTGAATGCAGATGTTGTATATAAAGGTATTCCTGTCTGGGTCCCACCAGCATCTGCATACACCAATGAGTGACCTACCACCTCTGAAATCATCCCCAACTGCAAAGGGCACACATGCCCAGGGGCCAGCAGACAAGGAGGTCAGTGGGGAGGCACTGCTTGGTGACCATGCACACCATCCCACCTACCGAGGGTGGGGATGAGTTATCCAGCAGGTACTTGTCCTCGAAATCCCAGTGTGGCTCAGACTTGAAGTTAGCAGCGCTCAATTTCCTCCTCTGTGTCACTGCAACAGCCTGAGGAGCAAGTCTTACAGTTTTCATTGATGCAGGAGGTGCTTTGGGTTTTGCTTGGTCTTTGGATGTGTTCTCATGTGCTGCCTTCACCCCAGAGGATGGTTTCACTGTTTCCTTCTCCTGGCCTCCCTTCTCCCTGGGAAGTGGTTTCACTGTTGTATTTTCCTTAGCTTCTTCCACCCATGGAGCTGGCCTCACTGTTGTTTTCCCCTTGCTTCCCTGTACCATAGGGGTTGTTTTCACTGTTGTCTTCTTGATTCCCTCCAACTGGGGTGGTGATTTCACAGCCGTATTCTCCTTGGCTTCCTTAACCCTCATAACTGGTTTCATAGTTTCCTTCTGCTCCTCCTTTCCTTTCCATCTTGGTGTCTTCTCCACCACATCTTTGAGTGTTGGGCCGTGTCCTCCCAAAGTCACCTTTAAGATGCTCCCAGAGTTCCCATTATCAGAATAGTTTAAACCCTGTTGCTCTTGGGTGTCCACTTGTTGTGTCTCTGGGACATGTTGGAAAATGTTCAGTTTCCTGAATGCAATCAAAGGAAAAGCAATACATCACACACACTTAACACTGAACACCCTTCAGCCCATTTCTAGTGCTCTTGACTCTGAGCCTCTCTCTGTGCTTTAGAGCAATTTCATTTTAAACTTTGCCAAAATGTTATTCAACTTCCTACATCATTCTAACCTGAATATTTCTTATCTCTCCACTAGGCAAATCCCAGAGACACACATTCTCTCCTCAGCACTTGGCACATGAAACATTCACACTGGCAGTAACAGCCAAGCAGTACAGCCCAGCTTTGCCATGCACTGGGCAGGCCCCCTGGCAATGTCCCCAGAGCACTGCGGGGATGGTTTGGAGATCCTGGGCTCAGGACGTGGCACACTCCGTGGAGGCAGCCATCTGCCTCTCTTCTCTGCCAGCAGAGCCCTGTGCTTCAGCAACAGAGCATGAAGATCTTCCAGAATTCAGGAAGGGAAGTCTAAGAAGAAGTGAAACTCACTTCTTTACCCTACATCACCTCTTGAGCTTTTGGGGCCACAGGGTACTTCTCTCTCTCCTCCTCTGCCTTGGTCAGGTAATGCAAGGACATCGCACAGCACTCACCAGGCACATGTGTCTGAAGGCAGACACTGTGAAGCTATTAAAATGCAAAATCTCTACATTTTTAGCACTTGCTTCTAATATTGCAGCTGCCTTGTTGCCTGATTCAGGGGCACAGACAGGTACAAGGTTATCACAGGAGGACACACCTGCCAACAGCAATGAGACTGTGCTGAAACCCAGGAAAAAAAAATTAAGGCAGAAGTGGTGGGGTTTTGTCCTAAACATTCCCTCTTCTCTGTACATGGCTAGAGGGTAGAACAGGAAAAAGGAAGGTGAACAATATCTGCAGCTGAGCTTTTATGTACAGCAAAGCTTTTCAGGATAAACCAGCATGGTTGTGGCAGTCGGATTGCACACTCGTGTTCAGCCTTTGCATGACGCACTTGTTTGGGAACGCTGTCGATTGCTTCCGAAGTGATAACGGGAGAAAAAGCACTTCTGGAGATAACAGGCTGCAGATAGCAGCTCAGTTGCTGCTAAAATTTGATGGATGTCATACCACTGTGAAAGTGTTCAGGAAATTATCAACTAAGGAGGCTTTTAAAAATCATTTCATATCAGATAAATACATGAACTTTGCAAGGCTAAAAAAGAGAGGTTGTAGCAAATGGCCTATCAGCTCTGCCTCTCCCATAATCATTAGCCAGTTTCAACCAAGTGTGCAACATGTACTTTCTATCATAGTGCTTCATGTATAAACTTACTGTTTACTGCCCAATAGGAGGAAAGATTTCATATGGACACTCTAAATAAAGAGAAATTTGGTAAGGTAGCTCAGGCAGATCTTAAATCCCTTGGTGAATTTCCGTTTCTTTTTTTTTTTTAAGGTGATGTTTAAAACTTTGAAATTAAAGTGCAGAGAACAAATGAAACAGGAGTTTAAGTATGAGAAACCATCCCCCACCTCCTTGCTTTCCCTATGTGCTGTCTTGCAGGGAAAATTCCACCTCAGTCTATTACACTTGCATTTCAAATGCTGTACCAGAGACCAAAATGTAAAACCAGGGGCTCTTCTCATCCCAAACCTTGCTCCCTGCAGTCAGGCACACATGGCCAGGCACTTGTGCTTACACGGGACCCTGCTCTCCTGACCAGCATTTTAAATCCAGACAAATGGTCAAAGCAACTCGGTGAATTTCAGGCTCTAGAGTCCAGCTGACAAACAACTGCAGAAGCTCAATGACATTTACTGTCATTTTCCTCCCCTTTTACAAAGCCCAAGAACAAATAGAGGATAAAGCCATGAAAATGCTGCTTTGTGTATTCTACATGACATACAAGGTACAGAAATAGAACTGCCACACAGACATCCACACACAAGCTCATACCTTGTTGTGTTTTACTTAAGTTGTATAAATATAGGCATTTCCATTCTCTGATACTACAGTAGAAGGAAAAGGCTCCAAGCAGCTGAACATGGAGAGCCACTTCTTGTTCCAGCTCTGCCACTGATGGGCTCTGGGATCAAGGACAACTCACTCCACTTCTCTACACCTCCTCCTTCTCTCCTTTCCCTCCCACCTCCCTTGTGCAGATTCCAACCTCTCCAAATTGACAGCTGTCCTCAAAGTGTGGTCTCAAGCTGCTAGAGCTGAGCTGAACTCAAGTCATCTCCAGAAGAGCTGCAGATGTTCCCAGCTTCTCTCCTCCTGCCTGCCCCCACTGCACCAGCCCAAACACTCAGCAGAGAACCACACCAAGCCAGATGAGCTCACTGGGAGAGCTGGGACCAGGTGAGGGTGTGGGGAGGCTGGGGAGTGGTGATTCCTGTACCCAGCACCAACACCATTCCTGTTCTGGGAAAGGCTCAGCTGTCTGCAAAGGCTCAAGCAAGGAGCCTGGCCAGTGATGCTGGAGACATTTCACTGCAATTCCCTCCACACTCATTCCTGTAGGACTTACTTGACCATTTATATAAAATAGATCTTAAGATATCATGTCCAAATGACACTGGTGTCCCAGTATGCCGCATATTTTGTGTTAGGGATCAGCTGCTGAACTTGCCATAAATTCAAAGCCATCCCACCAAATTCACTGTCCAGCAATGCAATCTGGATTAGGGCTGAATAAGGTCCTTCTGGGAGCCAATAGGAAAAAACAAATACTATGTGGTGCCAAAGTATGAAAACAAGTAGGATTTGTGAAGTAAAAGCTGCTTTAGACATCTACAAAAAGAAGCCCTGGAAAATAGTGAGCCAAGAGAAGCAGGTTTTTGACTGTGGATCTTCCAACACCATGCTCTGCTAAAGTAAAGTGGTCACCTAACTCAAATCAGAAGTGCAAGCTGCAGGGTAAAAAAGACAGACAGACAGACAGAGAAAGCGAACACAAGCACCCACACAGACAGTGCATGCCACAAAGGAACAGGACCCTTACCTGAAAATCTTTGTCTTTGCCACGTCAAACAAGGAGCTGGAATTGAGAATGAAGAGGCAGAACTGTGTTACAGCAATGAGGCAAATCAGGGCTTTGGCATATTTCGGGAGCCTTATCCTGGAACAGCACATGGTGAGATACGCGTGAGTGTCAGAGGCGCGGCTGCCCAGAGGTGCTCGCCAGGCACTGCCTCACCAAGGTGTGGGGAAGGACTGAGCTGGTCTTCCCTCTGGATTTCCCTATAACTGTGTGCACACCCTGTCTCCCAGCACTCCCAGATACTCTGCACACAGATCCAATTTCTCAGGCAAGCTATCAGTTTTGTACTGTTCCTGTCTATCACCAGAAGCTTATTTAACAAAGAGCGGGGAAAGGAATGCTTTTTACTGCAAACAATGGACGTTTCCTGTATTTTTCTTAATGATGTTGATCTGCCCTAAAATGGAAACCCTTTATCTCTAACTTGGAAGGGCATCACTGGGAACACATGCGAACTATGGAAGTGGCCATAGTTACAATCCAGTCCAGAAGCAATCCCTGCCCCCCACGATGATCCATTTTACCTTGTGGTTGGTTTGAAACAAATCAACGCAAGACTTGGTGCAAATCCACCACAGAAAGAGGAGTTTGTGTTATGAAAATCCCCAGTCAGTGTGAAATCAATCTTTGGCAGACCAGAGTACATCACCCCACCAGCAGAAGGAAAGATTTGCAAAGATGGACACCACAGCCAGAAAAATGTTTATTTCTACCAGGGATGCAGTTTTACAGCAAAGGGCTATTTTAACTTTTTACATTGTTAAACATTAACTCTGAAAGTTCAAGGGGAGATGGCCATATTGCTTCTTATGCATAGGCTGTTTTGCACAGCTCTTATAAAACAATGAAGCTCAGATATAAAAAAAGCTTTGGCTGACAGTATCTGAAATCTCAGAAACACTCACATTGTTACTGAATACCCAGAGCACTGAAAGTGCCTGTTTTATGTCACAGCAAAGCCAGTCAACAGGTTTCACAACTCCAAGACTTTTTTTGTTAATAGGGGTCCCAAAGGGAAATTCTGGAGGCAGGAAATGTTTTCCTTTAATCTCCTCCATGTAACATTACTGCAAAACCAAGATCCACAACAGACAGAAAAATTCCTACAAGGAGAAAAATATGGATTTCTTTGCGTTTAAGGATCTGTGCTGATGATTGTGGAGAATTTGTCTGTAGCACTCTCTGTTCAGGAGGGACTGTGCTTGGGGGAATATCCAAATCTCTGGCAAGCACTTCAGCCAGAAGCAGGCTTGCTATATGCAAAACAGGACTTTTCACCTTCTTGGTGTAAGAAAAGGAGACCTAACCTAAATGAGGATGTATTGGAACACTCCAGGGATTACCTGGTAGAAACTGAGACCAAGAACAGGGCTGGTCTCTAAACAGCTCCATAAGAAGTAAGATTCTTGGGATACACAGGGATCCCAGCCCGTAGGTAGGAAGATACAAAGCAAAGACTGCACAATGCACAGGGCCTGGCCTCTCTTGGGCCACAGCATCCTTTTCCAAATGCATGTTTCTCTGCAGTCCTACCTGTAATCCCACCTGCAATCCCAATTGGTTTTTCTTCTTTTATGATGTAGAGACTCCAAGCCCAGCCCTGCTGGTGTGTCCAGTCTCAGCATCAATGCCCACAGCAGAAGTTCTTCTATTCTTCAGTACCGTAAAAACAAGAGAACTTTTTTATTTAAGCAAACTGCACCTGGGATCATAGAGTGAAGATGGTTTTCTCTCAGCCCTTTTTGATCTCCAATAGTCCATTTAATTCCACGTCCACTTCACTACATCCTTAATTACATCCTGGACATATAAAGGGAAGATTTACCTTAGTTTTGTTTTGATTGGTTTTTTGGTTTGTTTCTTTGGGGTTTTTTTTGTTGGCTTTTTTTTTTTTTAATTCATAAACAAACTTGCTTGCCATTAGATCTTACACTGTGTGTTGAGGATGTCAGCTGGCATTTGAACTGTGCCATGAACTTATCTGTGTGCACATTCTTCACGGGGCTGTGTATCAAATCTTGTTTACTTCCCTGTGCCCTGTATGCTCTCCATTCTCCCATGTCTCTGGTCTGCGGAACAGAACATCACAAGAGGTGCTCTAAGACCAGAACTGTTCTACAGATCGATCTATCTTTGCTGCAGGACAAACTTGTCTTTCAGTGATGTCTAAAACCTACCAAAACCAGTGTTTGACTGGAAGCCGGTGGAATAAAGCTGCCAAAGAAGGTGGGGGTGTTTGGACATGTTCACAGTATTATTTGATGATATAAGAACTGAGTTATAAGTGGGGGAGAAAAAGAATGACATTGTCTGCAGCATGCAACCGCTCAGTGGTCATGCCTTGGGGCTAGCAAAGGCTTGGCTTGGCAACCTTAGGTTCTTGTTTTTCCCTCCCTTTTCAGCCATCATCTTCAGAAGCAAATGCTTTGAGGCTGGGAATTTGGAGGGGAAGAAATTACAAGAGCAAATTCTGCACAGCTATTTGTCTTGCTTTCAACAAATGAAACTGATAGCCCAGAAACTCCCAAGCTTGCCATAATTCCACACTCACCGGCCATTTTCCAGCTATCCCCTTCCCTTCTGCACCAAACCTTCTCTCAAAAACTAAACAAGCACTCAGAGACAACAGCATTGGTTGAAGCAAAGCCCCCACATCTTATGCAGTGGCGCTTTCAAGAATACCTAGAGTTCTGTCACAGAGCAAAGCCCCAGTAAACTATGCCAGCAGTGAGGGAACAGCTTAGTGAGCCAGCTGGTCTGTGTTCTCCATGGGCTAAAATGCTCCAGGAGGGAAAGACACTGTGGTTTTGATGACAGAATGAGCAAGTGGCTGCTCAGTGTCCACAGAGTAGAGCTGCATAGATTGCAAACCCTGACAGGTTTTCATTAGTGCTGATTTGTGTGCTTGGTGTCCAGCCCCAGCCAGCTCATGCCCCCATAAAGAAACTGCCTTGGATCTGTGTAGGGACAGCAGATGACCTGGGTCCAACCTGGAATATTTCCCCCTCTCCCACTTGGTAATGGGAGCATGGGCAGGTTCCTCCAGCCAGTGCCCAAACACTATGGAATGTCCTTGCCTGGAGCAATCACTGGGAGATGCGGGGTAAGCGCTCTGAAGCTGGCCCTATTACAGGCTCTGGTTGCTGGAACTTGTTTTAGTTCTCTCTATAAGCACAGTGAAGACTCAGCTTTTCAGCTATTCCCTATGGCCATAGCTCTGGGTGATAATTAACCTCCTGAACAGAGTGGAGCAGACCAAGTCTGCCATCACACAGCCTTTCTGCTCCTCGAGCTTTTCACATTCACCCCATCCCACTGAAATGCTCTGCTCCCAGCATTCCTTCCTCAGACACACAATGCTGAGAAGACTGATGAGCCTCTTCATTTGTGAGAATTTAAAAAAAACACAGAAAAATACACTCCCAGCAACAATGGCTGGAAACATCATATGGAGTTACACAGGCTGGAAAGAACTAGGAATCCTTTATCCAAATGCCTCCCTCAGCAGCCTTTTGTCTGTGCCATCCCAGCAGGAAGCCTAGCACATCACCCCAGAGCTGACAGACAGAGAGACAAATTGACACCCACTTCATGGCTAAGATGGGTTGAGGAGTTTTTTTCCCCCACTTTTAAAATCTGTTTGATGGAAAGGAAGAAAAAATTCTGTTCTGGGAATCTGGGAATCTCTCAGAGAGCTGGTCCTCCTAGGAGCAGGGCAGCTCTACAGACAGGTGAAGAGGTAATTTATTAAACTCATGGCTAGTTGGCCTCCCACCAGAAAAGCAGCTTTGCCAGCTCCTGTCCCTGACAGCTACCAGGAATAGGAGCATTCAAGGACCCTGCACTGCCCCAGAGAAAGAAATACAGGAATCACAAAGCCCAAATTCCCCTCCATACCCCTGGCAAAAAAAAAAAAA
>WBMY01002847.1:95096-105884 GCA_013397315.1 Donacobius atricapilla
AAAGAAAGAAAGAAGTAGGTATATTATCTCAGCATATCACATCTGGCAGCAAAACTCAGGCCCTGCACAGATATGAATTACAGAATCACATCTCCATGGGGATCCATTCATTTTAGAGCCAGAAGCAAAAATTTTCTAGGTAAAAGTCTTTCCCACTGCCTTAACATTGGAAACCATCACTCTTGACATCTCTGGCAGGACCAATGTGCCATTTGGCATCCTTTGGGGTGAAAAGTGCTGCAGCGAATGCAAGACGTAAGCCTGCTTCTTGAGTGGTATAAATCATCCTGTTCCTGTCTTACACTTGGGAAAATGTGGCCTCACAGTGCTTTCCTCTCTGTTTCTGACTGACAGGAGCATCAGAGAAGTGCAGTCACATTTTTAGCTGCAAGAGTGGGACAGCCACAGGGTTCTGTGATGAGTTGCTGAAAATTGGATGCTTCTCTTCTCTTCTTTCTGTGTATTGGCTTCTCTGTAACTTCTCTGTTCTTCTCCTGCTTTATTTAGATACATATCTGGTGCTACTTATCTCCATCCTTCTCCTGTTAACCTGACATTGTCAGCCATGGAGAAAAGGGAAACCTTTGCCATAGCAGATACACACCACCTATCAACCTCATGCTTGGAAATCCCCTGGCAAAGTGATTGCTGGGCAGGAGAGCAGCACTGAGCTACTGTAGTAGAAATGTGAGATCCTGGTGCTCAGGAAGGGCCACACACTCTCTCGGATTCCCTGGGAGCTCTTTAGTATCTGTTCAATCCGGGTTTGTCTAAGGACCCCTCTGTCCCAGTCTCAGCCAGAGCCAGGAGGATGAGCCAGCCTGTTTCTACTGATGTGCAACGACATTCATCATCTCCTCCATAAGCTGTACTTCCAAAACATGTGCCATGGAGAAGTCAGGCAGGACATACACTAAGTGTGGGTTTTCCCAGCTCTGCAGCTTGTACCTCAAGCCTTGGGTCCCTATTTGCAATTATCAACTGAGAATGATAGAGTCTACAACAGAAACAGTGTTGTTACACACCATGTTAAATGTGGGTGCTGTCCAGCCCTTGTGTAAATCTCTGTTAACTTGCCATTACCAACCCCATGATTCCAAGCAGATGTCAGCTGGGTCCTGTCCATCTTTCAGTGCCTGAGCTTTCCCTCTCTCTCCTAAGCAATCTCCACCATTCCATCACACTCCGCTGATCCCCTTTGCTCCACCCCACATGGCAGCTCTGGTATTTACCCCCTCATATTGTAACCATAAGTAAACACAAGTTAAATAACATCTTAAATGCATAAAACAATCATGACCAAGCAGCCACGTTGCTCTGTACTAAATGAGAACTATGAAAAGTTATTCTGCTGGTTGTTTAACTGTGTGTTTAAGGGTGCTATCTGTGAAACCATATAGTAAAGTGCTCTGAGAATCACCGAGAAAAAACAAGCCCTTGGGTTGACAAACTTTGTGTAATTTACCCTAAAGCCCTTGCAAATTACTTTTCTGTGGGTCCTTCCGTTGATATTGAAAGGCAGTCCTGTCTGCCAGGAGGATAAGGAGCCATCCTACAGCACCACACACTTTTCCAGACAGAAGACCTCTGAAATAAACAGAAAGGAGACAGAGCAGTAAAGGCGGTTCATCACATCAGAATTTAACAGGATGATGCCAACAGTTCTGCTTTTGCCTAAAACAACACAGATATATTTTTTGCTTTTAGCTTTATCTGTCAGCTTTTATCTTTCATGGCTCTACCACAACATCCTCAGAGCCCTGATGGCTGAAGCCACCAGGCTCCAGCAACCCACAAGTCAAAAGTGGTGTATTTATTTTGCCACTACCAAAGTTTCTCAACACTGTTCAGGAGATCAATCTAATAAAAGCATGTTCATATGTCAAGTACCCTACAAATACATTAAAATAACTGCACTGTTTAATTTGTGGAAGTTCATATGCAATTTGATTTGAGAATTAGCTTTACCACACATCTACAAAATGCACATTTGTCTCTTCCTCTTTGAAGATAAATTCAGTAGCATCTTGTTGAATTTCACGTGGTTTGCTATCTAATTTATCCAGGAATAAAAACTTCCTGTCTTGTCACGTGGTTAGTCTTTGGGTTTTGTGTTATCCTGTGAAACAATTTCTTGTCTAGGGATTGCAGCTGAATTGAAGGTCAGTTTTCCTAGAAGGCCACTTCCTTGAGTTGTTTTTCTGTTCCCTGTACAATACTGTATTCAAGCCAGCCTTGTGCTTCTATTAGTACCAAAATTTGTAAGGTCTGGCATTACAACTTCAAGTAAAGCAGAAGCCTGCAGTTTCATTTTTCAGGGCATGCTTCATTAAAAAGGACTTGTTGGTCACCAACACTGCCAGGGCTTCCTGCAGGCCAAACTGAGACACATTCATGTCTGCAGACATTTGGTCACCAGTTTTATTAACCTGGTTTGACTTGGAGCAGAGCCAAGGTGACCAAATTGTGTTTCAACACTGCAACTGGCAAGTGGAATTCATACCTGGAGAAGAGATGAGCAGATTACCCTTACACCATCCCTTCCTACGTGCACATAAACATGACTATAAATAACCATGGTAAGTGACTGTGGACACTCAGTACCCCGGCCAACTTTTTCTCCAAAAGTAGGTACATATGGATAATTTTGTCCTATTTTTCACTCACAAAGAAAGAAAAAGATCTTCTGTCCTCTAGTAGGTTTCTTTAAAGAAAGAAGGTTTCTACAAGGGGTCTTGGAAAATGCCAGCTGCTGATGACCCCAAGGTTGCTGGGACAGAACCCTGCCATTACCATCACCACACGCTCTCCTACCTCACAACATCATGGTGGCTGAGTCCTGGGCTCCCAGATAACAACCCCAAGGGTCTGCATGTCTGTGCCCCCAAAGACATTGCAACAATCACTTTTCCTCAGCTGAGTCAGCCGCTATGAGTGCAGGGAACAGGATAAAACTCACACCATTTTGAGGCTCTCTGCCTCATTTCTTGCTGCAGAAAGGTGAGCGGGGACATCAGCCCCGCCATCATGGGCTTGTCAGTACAAATATCACCAAACTGCCATGCACGATGGAGATCACTCCTGGGTGCAGTATATCCATGTACAAACAAGGATAATCCACCCTTTAGAAAGAAACCATTTGCCACAAAAGGCCATAGGAGGAGCTGGCTGCCTAGCAAAGACAGACTTTTGTTATGAAGCAGCCTGGGAATGGAGGGGCCATCCAGGCCAGCACTACATCTGGACACCTACAGAAAGAATACAGGTACTGGATGCAGGTCCAACATCTTAGCCTGGGACCTCAAACATTTTACAAACAGGCTGCTCTAGTCTGGATCCCCCACAAGGTCACATGCTCCAGCATGGGCTCCTCTCACCACAGATCCCTTCCAGGATCCTGCTCCAGCTCAGGCTTCCCAGGAGTTGGCAGCCTTCTTTCAGGCATCCCCCTGCTCCAATGTGGGCTCCTGCAGGAGCTGCAGGCGGATCTCTGCACCCAGATGAACCTCCATGGGCTGCAGGCGCACAGCTGCTTCACCATGCTCTGCACTGCAGGCTGCAGAGGAACTTCACTCCAGTGCCTGGAGCGCATCCTCCCCCTCCTTCTCCACTGACCTTGCAGTCTGCAGGCTAGTTTCTCTTACATATTTTGATCCTTCTCTTCTCTGAGTGCAATTACCTCTGTGCAATAACTTTTTATTCCTTCTTACATATGTTATGACAGAGGTGTTACTGCCATCACTGGTCGGTTGGCACTAGACAGTGGCAGGTCCACCCTGGAGCCAGATGGCGTTGGCTCTGCTGGACATGGNCTGCAGGCTGCAGAGGAACTTCACTCCAGTGCCTGGAGCGCATCCTCCCCCTCCTTCTCCACTGACCTTGCAGTCTGCAGGCTAGTTTCTCTTACATATTTTGATCCTTCTCTTCTCTGAGTGCAATTACCTCTGTGCAATAACTTGTTATTCCTTCTTACATATGTTATGACAGAGGTGTTACTGCCATCACTGGTCGGTTGGCACTAGACAGTGGCAGGTCCACCCTGGAGCCAGATGGCGTTGGCTCTGCTGGACATGGAAGAAACTTCTGGCAACTTTGCACAGAAGCCCCCCCTGTAGCCTGTGGCTGTGCAAACCCCATACAACCCAGAAGGTTCATCAAGTGCAACTCCTGGCCCTGCACAGGACAGCTCCAGAATCCCACTCTGTGCCTGAAATCGTTGTCCAAACGCCGCTTGAGCTGTGTCAGCCTTGGGGCTGTGACCACTTCCCTGAGGAGCCATTTCCTACCTCAGCTGTGCTGCCAGCAGAGTTTAAAAAGCAAAGGAGGTGTGTAGGACAGAGTGCCATTTCCTCAGGAAATTTAGGGAACCATCCCATCAACCCACTCACAGCGTTGCCAATTTAACAGTGCCATGTATGTCATGGTCTACACAGAAAATGAGGCCCAAGACTCTTGGCTGTCCACGGGCAGCTTGAAAATAGGTAGAAGATAACCTTCCCCCTAAAAACAGGTTTTCAGAATGCCTCTGCTCCTATCCCAAGGTCACTGGGTTCAGACACAGTGGCACACTGCCTCTTCACTGAGGTCATACAGCTCTTTCCTGCCACAAGGATAGCAGATGAGGCACAGGAATCCTTTACTGCAGGACAAAAAAACAACGCACAAAGGAGAAAGAATTGGCAAACCCAACCTAAAATTTTCATGTCGTGCTGCCTGAAATAGAAGTTTTCTTGCTCATGCCAAAAGTGAAATTTCACCACTACAAAGTTGATTTAAGTGTGTGGGTGTGAAAATGTCAGTGTAGTTTGTACAGAGGAAAGCTGGGGTTTCTATTTTCTCCATTTGGTTTCTGCTGGTGTTTCCACTGCTGCCATGCAGAGAACACCCTTTGTAACTCATCCACAGGCTTCACATCACAGTGGAAAAACAAACAGAACAAAGAGCATGGAAGAGGAGCAGACAATATCTGGTCAGACCCTTCAAAACTGAAGTACGTAAGCACACAGAGAGGAGAGCTTCTGACAAAATGCCAAAACAAACAGAAAGTTCAGAAATCAGCAGGTGTGAGTCTCCCTCCCAGCCATTCTGACCACATCTTAGAAGTATCCAGAAACTATAACTCTTCCATTTTAGCTCTAACTTTTAGTAAAGAGTCAAATGCTGGGACAAGCCTGAGCAGTCAGTCATTCCATCCTTGCCAATCTGTCTCCCCAGGCAGTCTGGTTTATCCCTCCAGTCCCATCTTCACTAAGTGTCTCTTCCCACCAAAGGTCACAGTCATCTCCAGCTATTTTAGCTGCTGGGCTGTTTCTCCTCCAAAGTTAAACAGCTGGATTTTTCAGTGGTCCTTGCTGACATGAAAGGACATGTTCCACATAAACAGAGTGGCAGCTAAAGGGAATTCAGGGTGACAGGAGCGATTAAAAAGATCCTGTGCTTCAACAGGGAACCACTACTGTGTTCAAACAGGTTACAGCAAGGTAAGAACTTAAAGCATGAATCTGATGCTGTTATTGAGCTGAAGTCAGGACTTGCTCCACGTATGAACCACTGGCATCTCAGAGTCAGACACTCCCTCTGCTGACCTCTGCTTTCCCCCTGGGAGCAGCCAGTCTCTGGTTGGGCACACCCTGCACACATCCTGGACACCAGCTCTTGCTTAGCTCACCACGGCTGCTGCAGGGACCCTGCACTGACACAACAGCGACACCACACACAGCTCTGAGCCGTCACACAGGGGGTTCTACCTGTACCCCATGGACAGGCAGTACTTGTCAGAAACAGCTGCTGCCAGCAGACTGCTGCTTTCTCTGCAATGCTCTGCCGCCACATTTTGGGGTATCTGCAAAGAAAGAAGCTGGCAGCCAGTTCTCTGATGCTGGAAGGCGCTACGAAGCCAAAGCACCACCTTTCAGGAAAGTTACTGAGCCAGTGAGACCTTCCTTGCTTACTACAAACTAAACACTTCTACCACTCCTTTAGCACCCTCTCATTTCCATTAAAAAGTCATTTTGAGTTAATTTCTACCTCCATCAATTATCAGGAGTAGAACTGGGTCACGGGCAGTCACCAAATAGTATCTTACACCACACAGGCTGCTCGTTTTCTCTCTGATAAAAGGGTTTTAACAGCATTGACAAGAAAGACAAATGACAGAGGCAATGATCCACAATGTCCTCTCCTCCTATTAGGACTGCAGTTATATCTTTATGACAGAGTTATAAAACAAAACAATAAAGTTCCGAGACCATTAGAAAAAGGTCATAGACATTACAGTAGGAAATACCTATTTCAGATCTTATCTGGACCTATGAAGACAAACAACATTCAAACACCAGAGACCTGGCCTCTGGAACGCTGGCCTCCTCAGAGGCATGTGCCTTCTCTTCCCCCACAGTGAAGTTTAATCCAAGACTGAAAACAAGTATTTTCCCCCCCTACGACTCCAGGTCAGCACAGTGCACTCCCTCGATCTAACAAATACTCATCCCACGGGTGAAACAGAGCTTAACTCTTGGGAGCTGGGGGATCGAGGGAAGTTTTAAATAAGATGCTGAAAAAACCTCCTGGTCCTGACCAGGAGGAATTGCTCAGAAAATACGAGTTTTCCCAACAGTAGTCATTAGCTAAGTTTAGCCAGTCTCGGGAATGCTGGAGAACAGGTGGATCACAACATATGGGATTTGTGAGAGATTTGAGAATAGAAAAGGACTGAGCACATCTTAACCCTCCCGGAGCAAACGGCACCTGAAACGTTCAGTCGGAGCTCTGCAGGCCCTCTCTGCTGTCTGTACAACACAACAGCACCATCCAGAGGACAAACCCTGCTGGCGCTGCCTCGCCCACCCCGTTCCCTTTCCCCACATTTGCAGGGTAGGAGATTTTTCCAGCTGGGAGCACTGCAGGGCTGCGTTCAGGTTACCCTTGGGGAAGCAAACGTGAGCCATTGCAGGAGGGCAGCAGACCTCCAGAAAGAACCCCACTGTCCGCTGCCAGTCAGCACTATCTGTCTCCGAGCGCTCCTTCCTGCAGGGCTGCAATCTCTTCACCGGTGCAGAGGAGGAAAAGCCGACTGCATTGGAAGGACTCATCATCCTTCAGCTTTATTTATCACAGGCATAGCCAGCGGTGCTGCGGGGAGTCCCCGGGGGCTCACAGCTCGGGCCAGCCCCGCTGCCGATTTTGGAGATGTGCTGGGGCTGTTCGTGCTTCCCCGAGGTGATGTCAGCTGCCGGGCTCATCTCTCCCTGCAGCAGCATCCCTAACGACTTGTTCCAGTGCCTGAAAAGTCATAAATCCCCACAGCAGGTTTGGCATCAGCTTCTCATGGAAAACAAAATCAATTATCCCCTTCCTCTGAGACAAATTAAGATGAAACAAACAAGGAAATACTTCCACTTTGTGTTTATTGTTCCCAGCGCAATTTAGCAGTTGACAAACGGGAGCATTCCCAACAGCTGAGCACACCGTGACTCACGACAGCAAAAACCTCAACGGCTGCATTCCTGACCTACTTTGGGAATTAAGAAAGTATTTCAGACAGGCGAATTTCCCCTTTAGGTAAAAAAAAAAAAAAAAGGAAAAAAAAAAGGAAAAAAAAGTGTTACAGCTTTTCCAGAAGTGTTGGCTGGGATCCAGTGACTGGATGAGCTGAGTAAGATCTATTCAAAGTTTTAAAAAAAGAAACAACAAAACAAACCACAGGGTCTTCCATGGTTTGCACCATCCCTGTCCTGGCACAAAGTCAGATTCAAATCCATGGCACTGGCACTCCATCTCTGTCTCCAGAGCCTGTCTTTAGGAATTCTTACCATCTGCTGCTGCTTCCAGAACTTGTAACCTCTGCTGCTTCATTGGATATTTAGATAGGACTCACAAGAAAGATGATTCCTAGGACATGTCAAAATCCCTATGAACACTCACTTTTGTGAGAAAAACTTCAGTCATATTATGGAGAAAGAATTAAAAAACCAAAATACCACTCAGTTGCCACAACCATAAGGCAGAAGACACCACTGTACATTTTTCACCACCTCTGAGGTTATGTTGGTCAGAAAACTTTCAGAGAAATGCAAGCAGAAAAGGCTTCAGTGCTGAAGGGATTACATTTTATACAGTCCTTATATCAAAATGTGATTCACCAACAAAAGTAAAGGCAGTAAAGGTGAAGCTGCTTTCTTAAAATAGGAGCTGCTTGTGACCCACACTCACTGCTTGATTACTGCCCAAATTCCCCATAGGCACCAGGTACAAAAACTTTCAGAACGAGTTATTTCACCTGCCAGAGGAAATTATATCATCTAAAATGGATTGTTACCCACACGATTTTTGAACTTTGTTCTTATGGGGATAAACCCTGACCATTGTAAATTAATTCCCTGCCTGGCTACAGTGATTAAGAGACATTAGGGACTGGGAGGGTAAAGCAGGAAGGAAGTAGTGGGGTGTTTTTTAGTGTTCTAACTCCAAATCTGGTCTGGAAACTCCTGCTTGCTCTCCTCTGGCAGGTATTAGTGAAGAATTTTGCCTTTGGCTCATTCTTAGAAATACTCCTGAGGAATTTATTCAAAATATTTGACATAGCTTTCAAAAAATCCCAGAAATGCCCCTGAACAGCACAGGCAGCAACACAAGGTGGTAAATAACCTTGTAGATGCAAAAAGCAGAGAGTTCATGGTGTGTGTGGGGCCATACTCTTTCCCATGTGTAACTATCCTCATTTTTTCCCAAGGACACTGCAAACCCACCTCTCCTCTTGCAGAGACTTTAACAGCTGGGGTGTGCTGGGACAGCCCAGCTCCCTGAACTGACACCAGCTCGAGAGGGGAAAACACCTGCAGTCACATCACAGAGCACAAGGTTCACCAATTCCAGAGGCAACCCACGCAAAAAGCTCATTTAAACAATCTATAAAGAAACCTGAGATCTCTATCAAAGCTACCTATGCAGCCAGAAGGGAATTCTGCTCATTTTTATCTTCCCCTGCCTTCGCCTCCCCCACCTATTAAAGTTCCTTTATCAAATCATTCCAGATGTTTTTTAAAAAACCTGGAAGTCTGATGGATGTGGATGATGTCTTCAAAGTTGATTATCTGTCCCCGGGCTGATTTTTCTCACCTTTTGTAAACATAACTGATGTAGTCAGGTAACTTCTGATAACTTCTACAACAGAAGATGCTCAATGAAGAAGAGGCAAAGTTTTGCTTCTTGTCCTCAAAGATTCACCCAAAGGAAGCAAGCACTGAGTAAAATTACATCATGCAAATAAACATGCATTAGGTAGGCAGCAAATACGAATTCAGATAGGTGAGTTTACACGAATTTTACTGCATAGGAGAGGTAACTTTTTGCCCTTTGGTGTGGTTCATTTTTGGAGACCTCCACCTCACACCGTGTGCACAGTAAACTGAGTCTCCTTGCTATGTTCAAGTTGGATTATCCATCCCCGGACTGAATTTTCTCACTTTTTGTAAATCTAACTGATGTCATCAAACAACTTCTACAACGGAAGCTGCTTAATGGACAAAAGAACCTTCGTGTTCCACGATCAACCACTCAAATAAATACGTATTAGACAGGCGAATTCATGTTATTTTTACTATATAAAAGAGGCGACTTTTCACCCATTGGGTGGTTTGATTTGCGGACACCTCCCCCGTGCGCTCTGCACAGAATAAACGATGTGTCCCTTCCCAGACAGACTCTGTGCCCGTGATTAGAAACTCCGAAGATCGGAGCCCTCAGCGCGCCCTCGGTGCCGCCATCGCTGTGAAGACGCCGCCGCCCTCGCGTCAGGCAGCGCCTGCGTGACGTCACACGCAGCGCGGGACGTCACACGCAGCGCGGGACGTCAAGCGTGGCGCACGCGCGCTGCCGGTATCGGCCGTCCCGACAGCCCCGCCCCCGCGGCGGCGAGGTACGGGGGGCGCGCAGGGACAATCCGAGCCCGCTCCGCGTTGCCGTACGGGAGCCCAATGTGGACAGGGCACTCCAATGGCGACCGTCACTTGTTGCCATGGCAGCGCAGACCCGCGGCCGTGGGGAGCGTCCAGTACCGCTGTCCCCTCACGGGGACCCCTCAGTGCCATTATCCTGTCAAGGGACCCCCCCCGTACTGCTGGAAAACATAACAACAGTTTAAAAAAAAATTGTATGGCTTTAATCAAGGAGTTTTGTTTGCCTTTTTNGGCCTACGAGTGAATGAGATGATTTCTGTGGTACATCCTGGCCAGAACAACATCCTGGCCAGATAATAATGTAATGCCTTGACTCTCTTAACTTTAAAAATGTTGTTGGAGGGTTGTTGTTTTTCCCGCAGTTTCGGTAAACAGTATCACCATCCCCTCCTGGGGGCCCCCAGTGCCTTTGCCCCTGGCAAGGATCCCCCAGTGCCACTATCCCCTTTTGGGGTGGCGGTGGAACTAGATGACCTCCAAGGTCATTTCAACACAAATGAGTCTGTGATGGATTCTGTGATTCTGCAATTATTTAGAGGACAATACCCAGAAGGGGAGATGCTGCTGCAGCAGCTGGTGAAATTTCCTGTATAAATATTGATAAGTCCAGCGGGAGAAGCGCCTCAGAAGCTGCTCAGCCAAATCAGGACACACCCCATGGCTGCAGGTCCCTCCCCACCACCTCCACGGACCCACACAGATGTGTCCAGTGGGATGCTCTTCATTACAGCCTTGCCAGTGCACATGGAGGAATGCACCACTCATAACCCATGGGTTTTACATCTTGACACCCCTTCGTTTCATGCCTTGGGCTGTTGTAAATTTCAGACTC
>WBMY01002853.1:0-22093 GCA_013397315.1 Donacobius atricapilla
CCAGGAAGGCAGAGAAAGGGATGCTGTAGGTGAGGGCCTGGCCTGGATCTGGGTCAGCTGCTGCCTGCTCCCCAACCAGAGAGGGCTCCTCCTGAGCTGCTGGAGTCACAATGTCTGTGCTGTCTTCTCCATGGTCTTCATTCAAGGGGGGTTCCTTGTCATGAGATCGTTCCAGTGTGCCACTTGCTCCCGTTTCCCCATCTGTGGGACAGCTGGGACCCTCCTTGGGACCAGAGTGGGAGCCTTTTTGGTCATCCATGCCCAAGGAATTGACCCAGTGATGGACAGGAGATGACCCAATGTCATCTGTCCTTTGGTACAGCTTTGTACTTCCTGCATTGTCACTGGACATCTCAACATCCAGGGCATCTTCCCACTCCTCCTCNTCTCAGCATCCAGGGCATCTGCCCACTCCTCCTCCTCCTCAGACAGCTCTGGTCCAATGGCATCTTCACACTCCTGCTCCTTGGCCCAGGCCAGGGGCTCACTGCTTGTAGCGTGGACTCCCAGCCGCTCCAGTAGCTCCTGATGGTTTATGGCACCCTCGGTGAACCTCCTATCTGTCAGCTGTGGCTGCCCTGCTGCGGCGTAGCCGATCGTCCGCGGCAGGCTGGTGGTCCTGTCTGATCCCGTGTCAGGCCATCCCACTCTGTCATTTGCACTCACCTGCCCAGGTGTGTCGTCGAAAGCACCAGGGCATCTCAGCAAGGAGCCCTGTCCTTGGCTCTGCGGCTCTCTGTCCTCCAGGCCATCCTGCTGCTGCGGTGAGCCGTGGGCCCGGATGCTCCTGTCCGGCTCCTTTGAAGGTCTCCTCTTGAAGGACATGATGACCTCCTTCAAAACGGGCCTCTTGTGCCCCCACAGCCACAAAGGGCTTTGGCGGCACTCAATGTGCACCGAGAGCCCTGCTTGCTCCTGCTGTGCTGCTCCTTGCTGGTGGGCTGTCCCTGCATGGGCACCCCTGCTCGGGGCAGCTGATACAGTCCCGCAGCCCGCCAGGGCTAGCCCTGCTGCCGGCTGCTCCTCCTCCATGCTGGCCGTGGCGTCCTCTGCCGCAGGCTTGTCCCTGTCACCATGGAGAGCTGCTGCCTGGCCAGAGAGCTGCTCTCCTAGGCCTGGGCACACCAGGGCTCTCTGTTGCTTAACTACCCTCACTGGGTTACGGGCAGGGCTCTGCATCACAATGCCCTCTGCTTGTTCTGACCACTCGCATCACAATGCCCTCTGCTTGTTATGACCACTGCATCAGACAGGCAGGGCTGCTGTCACACACGGCCACTGCCACACATGGCCACTGTCACACACGGCCATGGCCCAGCTTTGCCTGTCTGTCCTGTAATGCGGTCTTAAGAAAGACAATGAAGATTTAAATGATAGACAAACAAGATGAGATGAAAGGAACAGCTTTTTTTTTCTTTTTAATTTCAACTTTTCTACCCTTTGGCTCAGTAAGAAGGACCCAAATTAACAGTCCAGAGACATCAGAAAGTATGAAGAGGGAAGAGATACTGTTATTTAATTCTGAGTTTGTCTGACTGACTTTCCTCATCCACATGCAGGAGCTTAATACGTTTTATTTGGGAAGCAAGAAATCCTCAGACAGAGGTGGAGATCATGACTATGTAATAAAACAGCTCTTCCTCCACATGCTCCCAGCTCTGGAATTCACTTTTCCCTTCGGACTTTCCAGCCATTTCCAGGGTTTTTCCCTAGTTCTCCCTGACATCCACTCAATTCAAAGTCCTTCCAGAATTCAGGCTCTCTTTGGTATTTCTGTAAAGTAGTAGGCTGCATTATGCACTATGGCACACGCAACACTGACCTTTGGAGGACTTCTAGAGCTGGATATTGCTCCCTTTTGCAGAATTCTGGAACTAGAACTGACTTGAGCTCAACAAGCCAGCTTTGGAGTGGATAGGTCTCTAACTGAGTCCTTTTCATTCCCTTTTCAAATCTAAGGCAGTTTTCTTCAATACAGTAAATGGAGCACAAACTATAAAGGTCACAACACTGGAACTTTTTTCTCTTTCGTCCTCCAGGATTTAAAAAGAAAGCCTTAGATCAAGGCCTACAGGCATAGCCATTACACATTCCAGAGCTCAAGATGTTGGCAAAGCTGTGGAGAGAACCAGGGTTAATTCCCGCCAGAAGCTAAACAAACTGTGTGCATTGGTGCTTGAACCAAATAAAATAATAAAATATACAACTCCCCGACATCTGACGGGAAACTGTGCTGGCCTTAGCTGTGTTTTCAGCTCTCAGCCCAATGCTGGGCTCAGATGAGTGACATGCCCAAGAGATGCTCTTTAAGCTCAGGGGAAAATGCAAGATGTGGCAACACAGCTGTTACAAAAGAATTCCTTCATTTTATCTGGAAACAAAAGGGATCAAAAAGTGAACTTTTTGTCATGTAAAAGGTTTTGTGGTACTTAGGTCTGTATTGTATTATGCGACATGTTTTTTGTATTACTCCACTAAAACAGATTTCCTGTGTAACATCAACTCGCTCTACCAGAGTTGAGTGGATCAGTGTTGTGAATTATTCTCACTGAGTTCATTAAATTAGAATAAATGTCTCCCTTATTATCCAGCCCAGCATAGGGGGAATGAATATGTCACTCGGCCAAATACAGAGCATAAAATCCAGACAACTTGAGAAGAATTTTAAGGAAAGCAATTGCCTTCAGCTGGTTTCAACCATTTTTTTCAGCTGGCCTGTCTTCTCAGAGACTGTCTCTCAGAGCGGAGATGCTGAATAGCCTACAGAGAAAGTAATGACAGTCACATTGGTATTCTATCTCAGCTGGATCTTGCAATTGCTATATCTTGCTAACAGTATTTATTGTGTATTTTTATTGTGATTTGTTTTGTACCAGTCTAAAATCAGAATATAATATGCATAATCACATATAATGTCAACTATCCTCAAATGAATAAAGTTGATTTTAGTGAGGGCACCTTCCACATGTGGAATATCTATAGAATATGGTGAGAGGGTATGGAACTCTGATATCTGCTTAGCTCTTTCAGTGATATCTACCTTACATTCATACCAATCCTATTCCTAACAGCTCTATGTATTGCTTTAAAAAAATAAATATCTTCCAAAGTACCATTTACTGCGGGTTTTTTCAACTTCAGAAAGTCTGAGTAATACAGTGGGAGATGAGTTTCAGTGCTGCTAAATCTAATAGTCTGGGTTCACATCTGTAATTTGAAGCACTCATATATAGCATTTTTCATTTATTGTAAAAAAATGTTTTGAAAATTATCAAAGAAGTGTTTTGGTGGGCACTCTCATAGCATGGTATGTGGTACAGCAAAAGTCATATTTAAAAAAACCAACCAAACAAAAAACCATCACCAACAAAGCCCACAAACCAAACAAAGAGTTAAGAGTAAAGGCTGGTATTACTCACCCATACAAATGACCAGAGGCAAATCTCTCACTCAGTCTCCAAGAGTGACCTTGAGGGGTGTTCCCACTCAAGGGAAGAATCTCCAGACACAGAGTTCAAAATCAGTCTTAGGTGTATTATTCTTCGAAAGGTAGAAATACACTAACAAAGACATATCTTTTAAGTAAAGAATTATTTTGAAATAAATTCAGATTGGAAATATAAGTATCTGCGTCACTTATTTGAGAAATGCTAAATTATGTTAAGGACCTGCAGACCAGAATTTAACACTAAGATGCTGTATATACTTCACATACTTCCATCACAGTGACTAAAATATTTTAAAATAAATTCTTCAGAAAGTTTCTCAGTTTCACTTGGTCGTTGCATTCATGTTGTGGAGTAAAATGCCAATTGCAATTATATTACTAGGTCTTTCATTCTGAGGAATATAAGGAAAAAATATTTGCTATATTTCTAGAGTCTCCATATGGCTGTAAAGGAAGTTTCTTGAAGACATTTGAAGTTATTTTCGTTTGTTGATTTTTTTTTTCTAATTAATGTCATATTGCAGCAGCTTGTCTAAATTAATTTTTTTTCCATATACTTCAGCATAAGAAATCAAAACCCTTACTTTCTTGGCATTCGACCAGGAAGAACAAACAAATTAGAAGTTTTAAAATACTGTTTAGTGCAAGTGTGTTGAATTCAAAATGTAATGGCTTTTCTTTTATTACCAATACCAATACCAAAATGTTAATGATGCCAAGTTAATCCCTCGGACAGTTGTCATTATACTCTTCTGGTGGTCTGTATTCAGACTGTTTTAGAGTGCAAAGCAGGTAATCTGTACTAGTACATAGCAACAAACAAGATTATTCTCTGTACTCTCTTGGGTATGGAAAAGTTATTTCAGTATTACTTTCCTTAAAATGCACCTCTAGCTTTAGACAGCTCATAGATTCAAAGACTATGTTGAGTTCAAAGGGACCCACGAAGATCACTGAGTCCAATAAATTCACGGTCCTCCACAGGCCCCAAGAGTAACACCATGTGTCTGTGAAAGTTGTCCAAACAACTCTGACAGCTGAAAATCTTTCAGGTTTGTAGTTGTGACGACTGACCTGGGGAGCCTGTTCCAGTGCCTAACCACCCTCTGGTGGAAGGATCTTTTTCCTGATATCCAGCCAAAATCTCTCCCGACGCAACTTCAGGTCATTCCCGTGGATCTTGTCAGTGGTCAACACAGGGAGAAAAGAGCACTGCTTGCAACTCCATTTTTCCTCACAAGGAAGTTGCAGGCAGAGATGATTTCTCCCCTCAGTCTCCTCCTCTCCAGGCTGAAAAGACCAAGAGGCCTCAGCTGCTCCTCATAATGTTTCCTCTCAAGGCTCTTCACCGTCTTCATGGACACTCTCTAATAGTCTAATAGCTAATGTCTTTCCTATATTGCTGTGCCCAAAACTGTCCCCAAGACTCAAGGTGAGGTTGCCCTATTGCAGTGGGATAATCCCATCCATTGCCTGGTTGACAATGCTGGCATGGTGCACCCCAGGATATCGCTGGCCCTCCTAGCTGCCAGGGTGGTACTGCTGGCTCATGTTCAGCTTCCCAGCTCCTGTGCTTTTACAAGATGGTGCTTAAATGACCAGCACTGATTGACCCCCAGCACCTTCTAAAGGAGGTTTTTCCAGGATCTCAACATCTCCCTGAGCAATCTGAACTCTGCTCTCCTCATGTTTAGCACTGAAGTTTTGCTGGGACTTTTCCTCCTGTTGTCAGAAATGTTAAACTGTATTGCTTCATGTTTGCTGAGGCCAAGACCAGCTGCCGCTTCATGTTCAAGACCCTCTTAAAATGCAACAATTCAAGAAAGACGTCTTTCCTAGTTGGCTCCCTTAGTAACTGTGCTATGAAGTTATCATCCGGGGTGTAGAAAGAGTCTTCTGGACCTGTTTGCACCAGCTGTGTGGTATTCCAAGTTAGTGTCTAGCAAGTTGAAGTCATTGACGTGTTCCTTTTATCCTCTGGTGTAAAGACAAGAGCAACATCACACATTTTGATTTTGCTAAAAGACATGAGCCTATGAAATAGCCAGTTTTCCCTTACAATCTGTCACTGTTGATGGTCCACTGTAGGCTGTGTTTACAGTTTTCCTTTATTTCCCTGTACTTTCCTAAACAAAGCTAAGAAACAACATTACCCTGTGTAATCATATGCTAAATTTATCAAACAATTTTCGCCAAAGTATTGAAAAACATAACCACTAATTGCTACATTGCAAATAAATTAAAATTATATAGCTTGACAGGTAAAATACATGTATGACACTCCCATTTTTTTTTTATTTTGGGTTTTTTTTAAAGGCTATTTGCTGACTTATTTGTTAAGGGGCCATGTTCTGGCCATACAAAAAGTCTATTGCTTCTCTACCTTGTTTTTTTAACCCTATTTCAATGATCGGATTTTATACTCTTCACTGAATTTTAAGTTATTCCTCTCTAACACTGATTCTTATTATATTTTTCTAGATCTCTTCTTGGCACACTCGAAAAAGCTACAAATACATAAATTTTTTAAAATCTAATTGACAGGTTAATTCACAATTTTGTAAGTCTCTGAATTCAATCAGAATGGATTCTTTTGTATTTGTTTTGGGTTTGGTTTTGGTTTTTGGAGTGAGTATTTTTTTGAGGGTTGTTTTGGTTTTGTTTTTTGGGTTTTTTTGGGTTTTGGCTTGGGGTTTTTTTGCTTTTACAAGCATGCAGGCAATTGGACAAAATTTCTATTCAGTTGTAGCTGACAACTTACTACTTTTCTCCAATGGTTCCTCATACTTTTGTCATGTAGAGAACTCTGCATCATTCCTACACTTTACTAAAATATTTCAATAAAGCAAAATTAAGGATAATGGATCTACCCATTTTGTATATTGGTCTTTTTTTAGATAGGGGAAAAAAAAAAAAAGAAGAAAGGAGACATAAGCTAAGAGGAGTTATCTAAGGGAAAAACTGTGCTTCATGTTGACCACATTAGGAAGATTTACTGAACAGTTATGAAGAGGCTGTACCATTTACTGTTGGGTATAGTACTTTTTTTTTTTTGATTTGATGAAGTAAAAAGAGTGGCTCAATATCTATAGAACAGCACTCTGAAGCTGTGTATTCTAGCCAATGCATACAAATTACAGATTGATGTTCACAAATGCATTGAGTTTTATTTGTTATTAATGAAAAAAAATATTCAGGCTTTCATAAAACAAGAAAAATGGGTTCATGTTTTCTACTTGCGTATACATGGACTTCTAATGTCAGTACATATGCAGTATGTGCAGAAACACGTAATAACAGAAAAGTAAATATTTTTTATTTGTCTCATGAACAGTTTATGCAAACCTTTGAGGGAAACATGAAATAGCTTACGTAACTAAGTTCTGTTTTGAGTCTTCCTTCTCTACCAGCTTCTAATTTATTCCTTTTGAAAATTGTTTTTATTGTTCTCTGTTTATGTTGTAGCTGTAAAGTGTGTCATTTAACTTTTCTTGTCCAATAGAAATTGTATTTTATATGTTAATGTCGCATATTAATTTTACTGTTCGTTGTGTGTTCTGTGATTTTTTTAACCGTCATCTTTTCCAGAGGCTATTGGAAGATTCTAGAAAACATTATCCCTTTGTGGTTCCACAATGCACTGAACAATATTTTTTATGCAATATTTCCCTCAAATAAATGGTTGCTATTATTGTATATATTTTCAAAGACTACTGGAAGTGCCTTGGTATATCTGAACTACATACAGTTTAATTAACTTAAAGTAAATCAAATTACTTATTAGCACTAGTAATTTTAAGCTCTATGAATGTATTTGAATTGGGAAGAGGATTTGAATACCTGAGTTAACAGCTCCAATGTGGTATGAAATTAATTAGCATTATACACATCTTAGCTCCTTTCAAGACGTACAGATGGGATAACAAAACTGCAAAGATAAGGAGCTCTGAAAATCTGTTTAATTTACTAATTCAAAAAGGTATTTGCTATTGTAAGCAACTGAATTAAAACAAGATTAGCTATTGAAGAAAAAATACACTAACCCTGCAAATGTATTAAGAACAGGATCTTAAGTTATCTAACAATGTTACTTCACTTGAGGTCAAATTATTTTAATTGTCATGAAAATAAGAGAAGACACTATTCTTAATCTTAATTACAGTCTTTGTTTCAGAGTAGTTAAATGGTGTGATTAAAATAAAAAATAAGAAAGAGATGTAGGAATAGTAGATTTCTTTCTAACTGTCCTAGGTTACAATGTAAGGGATGCCCAAGATATGTATTCTATCACCATCTTCATGAACTGTTGAAACCAGGCGGGGCAGTGTTCCCCTTGTCCCCACCCTCCGGACTGTGTTCTGTTAATGGGCCCATTCATGCTGTGCTGTATGACTCATGGGTAACTCCCATCCGGGAGTTATCTCTGTTTAATGGGCAATCAAGGACCCATTGTATGAGTCATAAAATCACATTGTTCCATTGTGAGATGCTCCTCCCATGGGGAGGAGCCANTCCATTTCCTTCACTTGCAGTTGCACCTTTCATTTTTTTTTAAACTCATTGTCAAATCTATCTGTTATCTTTTGAAAATAACGACTTCTAAACCCATGGATTGTTGACCACCGCGTTAGTCCATGCACTCCTCCTTGTTGCGGTGCAGCCAGTGGCACGCACTGAGCCGGCCTGGGCGCGCCTCGGCAGGCCCGAGTCCAAGGCGCTGGGTGCCATCGCCTGCAGGCCACGGCGCTGAGGACAGGGACTCTGCACAGGGGTTGCTGCACAAGTTTATTGGCAGACCTGGCTGAAACACCCCCAGCTCAGGGTTTCTGCCTCAGCAAAGCCCCACACAACAGCTGAACAGCTTCATTTATCCTGAGATGGGGAAAGCGAAGGGAGTAGGGGATTCACCACCCAGGGCAAGCCAGGGAGTGGCTGGAGGGATAAAGGACACCCAAGGGATAAAGGGCACCCTCAGGGACCAATTCCCCTGGGAGGGAGGGGGATTCCTCTGGCTCTGGCCTATCATTCAATGCCCTTCAGGGAGCTTTCTAGAAGCAGGGAACGGCCCCGACATGACAGGCAGGACTCCAGAGGAGGGGAGGAGGGGATGGATACATGGTTGTGGGGAGGGGATAACAGGGTACAGCTAAAAGCTGATAACCGTGGGGATGTATCGACTAAACCATAAATTAGCATACATTAACATATAGAAATAAATTATAAACTCACCACTACACTTTTTCCTTTATTTCTTTACTTATCTTGAAGAAATTCCTAATGATTCTGTAGTGCACCTATATTAGATATCACAAGTAGAGAAGAACAGAAAGTCATGACAATATATAATACTTCAGATAAAATCTGTTCCCTTTCACAGTAATTTTCATTTTATTTTAATTCATTTATTTTTTACCAGCCAAAGTGTGTTCAATTTGCCAAAGAGGGCCTCAAGCAGAAGCTGTTGCTATTGCTGACAGTACAAAATTATAGTGCTAGCAAAACCAGTGAGTAATATATCAAGGTGTACCAATGTTGTCTGAGGGTAACATTCATGACCCTTGAAGCAAGAAAAGAAGTCATATCTTTTTTACTGTCCATGTAAGAATCAGAGTTGCAGAAGATAGGTAATCAGCACCGGCTGGATAACAGCCTTCTTTTCTGGATGATTTTCTTCCTAATAGTATAAGAATGCTTCTACTCAAACTAGTAAAATGTTCCTCTGAGAGATGGTCTACATCTTGACCTACAGTGTATCAGTATAATTTAACATAGTGAAATATTAAGGCAGTACATATTGCTTTAGTGATTGTGTGTTCTGGTAAAATTGAAACGCAATCTTTATTGGCTAATGAGAAGAAGCAAGCCAGTGATGGCTTTTGTAGAGGACTCAAGGGATTACTACAGAAATGAGATCTCTTTGTCAAATGAAGACAAAGATTCGGAAGAAACGAGTCTTAGGCATATCAAACATGAGTAGAAGAGAAAGAGAGATTGAGTAGCAGCAGCATATCCCATCACAAGCAGGATAAGATTGTCATTATTGATCAGAGAAACACTATGCACTGATATTCAGCCCAATCAGTTTGAGGAATATTTGTCTCTGTTTTCAAATGGAGAAAGATGGTAAAAAGGCTAAAGTAAACATTTAAGTTCCCAGATCCAGGGCAAGAAGATATTAGGCTTTCACAGGAAGCGCACTAGAGATGGGAAAGAGACTACTAAGAAAGGAGTGAGGAAATCCTTACAAATTTCTTGCCCTCTAGACAATTGGGAAGAATTTTCAGGGAGTCAGTCAATGATGTAATAAATGACATAGCAAGAATGTAAAATCAGTGTGTACCAAGAAACTAGCCGGAGATGTGTAACCAGAAGGTCAAGGGCATCAAAATACAGAGTTCAGGTATTTAAAAAAAAAACTATTCACAAGCTTTGAGCAACAACAGTGATTTCTTGAATTGTAATTAAAATATATATATTCTGCTCCTCAATTAATTTATTCATATTGAGAAATCAGAGACAGACCTTAGGGTGCTTAGTTGTACATTCAGTAAGTGCATATATAGCAGAATGATGCATTCATTTATTTGTCCTTACTTAAGAGGATAAAATTTAAGTATTATAAAAAATTACTAGAGTCAAGCCTTGTAATATTTTTTTTTCATGTAGGAAGCTTTATTCAATGTGAATAAAAGCTGTAGTATCAAAGTATTCTAAAATTTTGACTTCAGACTTCAGGCCTTCAATAACAGTAAATGGCTACTAAGAAAACCCAAAGTCTTCTATGTTAAATGTTCCACCACTCACATAAAAGACTGAATCAATTACTCATTGCCTTTGAAAAAAAAATTAGGATTCGACTGCCTCAGCTCAGACTTCTGTCAATATTGCTTTTCGTACGTAGAATGGTGATATTTGCCTCTCTTCAGTAGAAAAGAATAGGTTTGAATTTGCCTGATCAGAAGTGAAAGTTCACCTTCTTTCTTCCAGCACATCATCTCTAAGTGAATAAAGCAACAAAACTGTACCAAGAAACAGTGTTTATCAGTTTAGTGGACAGCAATCAATATCCCTAAACTGGGGCACTCACTCTTTACTACTCTAACAGTGATCTGCTCTTCATGAGTGCATAGCATATTTTATTTATTCCTTCTGTAAGAACTAAGCCACAAATTCAGAACTAATGTCAGAATTATATCAATTTGTAAAATAATTCTTTAAAAGTGTTGACACCTAACTTTAAAAATCAGTTTAAAAATCAGTTTCTTCAAAGAAATATTTTAGAATTGGTGATACTCACTTGAAGTCTGAAGAGGAAACAGAAGTAAGGTGATTAAAATGTGAATTAAATTGGGATTTATCTATACTAATTTTATGATATACCAGAATAAGCCGTAGATTTCAAGACAATTATAAAATAAATATTTCATTTTATATTTTGTTTCCTATAAAATCTTTTACAAAAATTACTAAATAAAATCATTGAACATGGCATGAAAAGCAGAAAGAGAATCCAGGAGTATAAAAGCTGCTACTTTCTGTAGATCATAACGACTGGAATTATGACTACAGAAAGCTGAATAAATAATTCTTTTAAAAAGAGAGAGTTAGCTAAACCATCCCGAGTATATGACCCATGTATGCCCAATATAGTTCATGAAGGGTGAAATATTTTTATGTTTATCCTTTTATTCTTCCTGATTTTTATTACGCCAATGTGTGGCATGGGGATGGCATATAAATCTTGAATTTTGGAGTGAAGAAGAGTATACTGGGGGAGCTCTGAATACAAAAATTTAAAGAGCTTTTAAAGAATTCAGGGTGGGTGTAAAATATGATTATCAACTATGTAACAGTGCCAGAATGCCTATGCTATATCCAGATTAAAAAAAAACCCAAACAAACAAACAACAAAACAAAACAAACCCAGAGCAGAACAGTGGAACAGGATACTTCATAAAATTAAATCTCAGCAATACTACACAAAGATAATGAATATCACATGTGAAAGATTCAGGTTGAAGTTGAAAGGCTGAAAAAAAGCCCCCAAATAAAACCAAGTGTAAAGACTGTGGAATGCTCAACTGAAAAACTCCTACATCCCACAGAAAGATGAAGAGATTATGATAACTTGGTGGTGTACAGAGCTCGCTGAATTGTTGAATTATAAATGTGGCTTATGTAAAGATGCAGAAAGAAAACCAAGGAAGGGAAGTCTCAGTATTGTTTGGTTTTAATCCCGGCTTAAGAAAATGGTTATTGGTAAACACAGACTGAAATGCTGGAAGACAACATAAATGTTAGTCTGAGTCCTGGTTTCAATCACATAGAAATAAAGAGTAAAAATGACTCAACAAATGAAACACCACCACCACCAAACAAACAAACAAACCAAAACAAGTAAACAAAAAACCCCAAACAAAAAATCCAACCTCCCTCCAAAACATCACCAAAACCTTCTCTGCTTTTTGATATACCTGAGATAGTAAAACATCTTCTACAAATGATGCAGATAGGGATGCAGTAAAAAAGTTCTTTTGACAGTTTGATTTATGTCATCAGTTAGTGAAATTAAAGACAAAAATAAGTCATCCTGGATGATACATCTTGGATGTATGTTTAGTGGCCCTTTTTCAGCATACTTAAACCATCAGAATTAACTCTAAAAAGGAACTATCCTTTGCTGTAGTTAGGGCATGAAAGAGTGAGAGGTAATCTAAAACCAAACATTTGGTAATGCAGGAGAGGAGTGGACGGAAGAGAAAAAGGTAATTAGAGATTTAAAATGTCTAGGAAATGCTTAGATAGGCAGATTGTATTGTCATCATCACATCATTGCTGCCTCACTCTTCTGCAAGTCCCTCCAAACTGTGTGGGTTAAGGTAAATTTGCAAGACGTGCAGTTCAGGAGAGGACAGCCCTGACTACAGCATCAAAGAGAAGACGTGAAAGACATGAAAAAAGACACTGAAAGATAGAGAACACCTGAACTTAAAGCAAAATAAAAACTGAGGTGTTAATATTTACCACTAGGAATTTGGAAGGAAAAGGTAGATAGTACTAAATTGAACAGGTACCTAACTTCATGAAAGACAGCAGCAGACTGAAAGGATGCTGAGGCAGCTCAGACGGAGCACATGGCAGGTCGTGCAACCCCAGGGGGACTAGGGAAACAAGTGGGTCAAACTTGGGAGCTAAGATAAAACTGTGGTGTGAATAATCAACAGAAAATCTGTAGTTTGCCTGTGATCGTGCAAGGCTCCCAGGAGAGGAGCATGACAAGAAAGCTATTTCTTGTGAGATGGTAAAGGAACTTGGCCTGAGGCTTTCTTAGAAAGATCATGGCCCACATACACATTTGTTTCTTCTGCATCTCAGGAGACCTGGTATCCATATATTTTATAGCTAAATAAATAATACTGTGGAAATATTCTGAATGGTAAATTTCTTACTAAATGGTAAAAAAAAAAAAAAATCAGACGGCTTTTACTAACCTAAAAAAAGTCAATTTACTGTGCATGCTAAATATTTCTACAACATTTTCTTCCTCTGAAAACAAATATTGTCATTTAGACTAAAGTCAACTCAGATCTTTCTTCACACTGTTTCACAAAATATCCTTCTTTTACAAAGCTTTAACAATTACAGAGGAAATCATTCACAGTGGTATCCCATGGTTGAAGGTAAAGCATGACATCAACCATCATAATACAAGCTGTATTTGATTTTGAAAAAGAGAGGAGCTTAGTTATGCGACTTTTCTACAAACTTTCACTTCTCATGCCACACAAAGCTAGTTCCAGCTGTCTCCAATGGACACACTGCAGGACCGAGCTAAGGATGAGGTGAGGGCTTAGCTTGTCTGGGAGGTATTTTAATGTAAAATACTGTCTAAGCAAGTGCAATAATTATGTCTGGCATTGAGGACCAAGGGAAAAAAGTATAAAGAATAGCTCTGTGAACACCAAGATCAGAGAAGGAGAAGGAGGATGTGATCCAAGGTTAAGTACAGATTCCTGTCAAGAATGGCAATTCATGGAGGACCCATGACAGAGGATAATGTGAGAGGGAGCACCAGGGCAGAACCTCAAGGTCATGATTGTGGGGCTGCCAGGAGTTCCCCACCACCCTGAAGGGACTCAATATAGCGGATGGTCACTTCTAATGCGGCAGGAGAGGAGTCTGGAATGAAGAAGAGGAGCTGAGCCTGGGAAAGAGATGAGGAGAAGGGGGAGGAAGATGTTTTCTACAGATGTGCAAATATTTGTCTCTTTTTAATTTGTTTCCCAATACCTGCATCAATACTCAAATATACACATTTAATAGGTAATAATGAAAGTTAAATTTCCTTAGCTGAGTCAGTTTTGTCTGTGGCATTAATTAGTAAATCGTGTCTCTGTCTACATAAATACACAGGCTTTCTCACTCCTGCTCTTCCTACTTTCTCCTCTCCTCCTCCTGAAGGGGGTAGGCATGTTATTGACTGTCACTGTGGGTGCTTGGCTTGCAGCCCAACCTACACCACTGATGTATCTTCATTTACTACCTTGAAGATGGTGATGCAAAAAGGGAAGAGAAAAAAGAAGGATATAAATAATGAAACAAGCAGGAAAAACCTACAACCTCTTCTTCAAATATGTTAAAAAGCCAGAATGAATGCTGGTAGATTCAGCAGAACAGACTTTAGAAAGTTTAGGAGAAAAGGGAAAAGAAGTGTAAATTTAAAATTAATATTCGTAAACTTTATAACATTATTTTTTCAATTACTGCAGAGATTCTGGAACTGTACAACACATCATAACATTTTGCTCTTGTTCCCTGTTTCATCACTTCACATTTTTAAGAACAGAAGGTGTACTGGTTTTATGTGGCATGTTGCCCATGATGGAACAGGTTTCTGGCAGTAACCAGGTGAGGTTGTGGGCATGAAGTTCATAGAGAACTGTAGTTAGTGGCAAGGATTCGTCTTGGAGCAATTTGCAAAGGGCTGTCCCCCATGGGAAAGACTCCGTGTTGGGGTAGGGGAAGAGTATTAGGAGGAAGAAGCATCAAAGACAACATTAAATGAACTGACCATGAATCCCATTTTCTGTCACCCTGTGCTGCTTGATGAGAAGGAGGTAAAGAAAATTGTGAGACAAGTATGTGAAGTCAAGTATGAGAAGAAAGGAGGAGTGGGAAGAAAATGCTTTGAGATTTGTTTTTTTTTTTCTCATTTTCCTGCTCTGAGTTTTGACTGGTAATTAATTACATCAATTTTCCCAGATCAAGTGTTTTGGCCATGTCAGTAATGGATGAGTGATCTCCCCCATCATGTCTTTATATCGAGTCATGAGCATTTTGTCATATTTCCTTTCCCTTGTCCAGAAGAAGGAGAGTGATAGAGCAGCTTGGTGGGCACCTTGTGGCTAGCCAATGTCAACCCACCACAGCAGGCTACTAAAACTAGTATCTGTCAGGTGAATCTGTAAAAAAACTATGGTGTAAAAAGAATACATAGGCACTTAAAACATCAGAGACCTGTAACATTTGGTTGATCTAGATATTCCTCACTGGTGAATGCTATTTCCCAAACTTTTGCAGTAGAGTCTTTCCTGCTTAGATTTTGTATTTATTTTGGAGTTAAATCCTAACTGTTTGAAAATTTCTTTCAGCTTATTGTATTTCCAATAACCTGTCTTTTCCTGTTTCTCTCCCTATCTGTGTTTAGGCCAAAAAATTGTAAACATTTTGTATACTATAGTTCTATATAATTAATGTGATGTGAACCTGTTTTGTTGTGTAACTTAGTTACTTTGCCTCATCTGTTTATTTCAAGTCCCACCTGGAGAGACCTCTGTTCTTCCTCACCCATTATTTTATTTTTGCCTTCTCTTCCTGTTTATCACCAGTTCTGTTATTAATGTAACAAAGTACTCAAAAATTATTTCCATGGAAAGGTAACTTATTCCATTTTGAATACCGTATTACTGAGTCAACAGAACAATCACATTTAGGAAAGCACTTGATTAGCAATTTCAAATAATTGCTATTCGAAAATCTTCAGTCTTGCCTCAAGACTAAGAGTAGGTGGAGATGCTGAACTTATTCTCCTTATAACATTCATTACTATATATAGCCTTCTTATATCTGCCTTAATTTCTTGTGTCTGAAGTAAGGTCATAATAATTTCTGTCTTTCCATTCATAGAAGCAACTTCAAGCTTCTAAAAGTTGCCATCTCATTTTAAGCAACGTGTTTTTCACTATAGCATCCTTGAAAATAGCTGGTCCAATGTTATTTTCCATTCTATTTTCCATTTCATAGTTAATGAAGAGTAGGTTTTAAGTTTCTTTGAAAGCAAAGATAAAATACTGAAGTACATTACCAAATTTTTGTCTGGTTTTGGTCAATAAAACATATAGCCTATTTTATAAATAAAATACGGCACAAATAAATAAGTTCTACAAAAAAAAAAAAATCCTCCCAAAACCCATAAACAAAACAAATCAAAAAAACCTCCACAACAATCATCATAAGTTTTTAGTTAATTGAGATAAAATATACAAATTTTGTCACACCTGTTGCACTGCTTCATTTAAAAAAATAGTTTAAAGGAAAAATCAGATACCAAAATATGATCAGTGTTAAATCTTGCTTTTCAAAATGAAATGCTGGTTTTAATTGATAATTGGTAAGTAATTATTAATTGATTATATCTTAATATTTGGTCATATCAATCAAAATATTTCCTTTAATGAAGAGGAAAAGAAGCTTTTATTCAAAGCACTAATAGTTTATTTGTATTTTTCTTCTAGGACCAAAAATCCTAACATCAAGGTCAGTGAAGGAGGGAAAGAAGGTACTCCAGCTGGTGGAATAGATATTTCCCTTTGACCCAAGGAGATAACCATGGTCAGAGAGGGGTTCCCCTGTAGCCTATGGAAAACTCCAATACTCAGCAGGTGGAGAGTCCTTACAAGAACTTCAAGAGCCTGCACTGGAGCAGACTCTGGCCCATGGAGAGAAATTAATTCAGGAAAACATTATCTGGGAGGAATTGTGCCCCATGGTGAACCCAGGCTGGAGGCTGGAGCAGTTTGTTCCTGAGGGACTGTACATCCTGGAAAGGATTCATGCTGAAACAGTTCTTGGAACACCACAGACGCTGGAAGGGGCCCATATTGGAACAGTTTATGAAAGACTGTCTCCTGTGGGAGGGACCCCACTGAAGCAAGGATGTAGCATAGGGGGGGAAGAGTCATGAGTCATTAGGTGTCCTCGAGTGACTTTATGATGCCTGTATCCCCAATCGTCTGTTCTGTATATTGCTTTCCACCTTTAAGAGATTCTTAGAGTGCAATTTGTTTTGAAAACTATGTTATCTCCACTCATTGCTCTCCGGGACTCTGGCTNGCAGTCTGGAAAGAATGGTGGTGGGAAGGCAGATTTAATTTCAGTTTTGTTTCTTATTTTCCTACTCTAGTTTTAACTGATAATAAATTAAATCAATCTTTTCCAGTCAGGTTTTGCCCATGAAGATAGTCAGTGATCTCCTTATTCTTGTCTTGAGCTGCAAATATTTTCATCGTATTTTCTGCTGCTGTCCTTCTGAGGAGGAGGAGTGAGAGTGAGACTTGGTGGGTACCTGTCAGCTAGCCAAGGTCCACCTGTTATAATGCTTTGACATTCCTGGTTTTGTGAGAGGTGAGTGGTAAGCTGCCCATGCACTTTTACTTCCACCATGTAGCTGACATGATGACTGCCCTCTTCATGATTGCAGTGACTTATTACGAACTCTTCAGGACACGTTAGCTAAAAATCAGGTGTTTGTTAAAGAGTCAGTGCTAAGCTCATTGTAAGAGTCATCATACTGTAAAAGTCATTAATCAGGTACATTCAGGTAACTGTTTCAAATGATCATGCATTTCTCTAGCAATTGGCCTTTTAAAAAGGAGAACATCTAGCAAATTAAGTTATTGTTTATTTTAATTCAGATTTCACAGACTGGTTTTGAGACTCAGTGTTCTGTTCTTGTACGTGGTTATTAGTTCTGACTGGTTTTACCCTTTTTTTTTTCCCCCTCACAGCCTCTGAATAAATTTGGGGCTGTATTTATGCATGATTAATGTGCATTTCAGGACTCAGGTTCCAAAGCTCAGCATACCATTTGGATGTGGGCAGAAACTGTTGCAGTTTCTCTTGTCAATTGTCAGTGCAAAGAATAAGACTGAATGAAGTATCAGGACATGTGGAAGAATTTTTTCACAAAAAGGTTTGTTAAGCCTTGGAATGGACTGCTCAGGAATGTGGCTAAGTCACCATACCAGGAAATGTTCAATAAGTGATTGCACATGGCACTTGGGCCATAGTGTATTTGATAGGATGGTGTTTGGTCAAAGGCTGTCTTCCATGATCTCAGAGATTATTTCCAATCTAAATGATTCTGTGATCCTGTGAAGAATGGAGGTACCTAATCTGAGATGCTAACAAAAATTATTCATCACTGCCTAGAAGTGGAATTATCAGAATATCATTGAGTGATTTATGATGATAGTCTATTCCATGATCCTGTGTGCGGGGCACAGGAGGGGGCAGATTATGGGGTTTTTGGTGGGCATTTTTGAAGACTCACTGCCCAGGTGTTCCATGGCTCGGTGCAGTTCAGCTCTGCTCTGCTAGCTTGGTTTTGGTGGCCCAGTCTGAAAGCTTTTCCCTTCCCTGGCTTGGAGAAGCTGCAGTAGAAATCTTTCATGTGCCTCGAGGTGAACTCAACAGCTGCAGGTCTGAGACTGGAGTGGGGCTGGCAGGAGCAGGGCTGCCCTGTTCCAGCCCCAAGCCTCAGGGAGCCAAGGGAGAGAAAGCACACCCAGAGGCTCCAGACTGGGGTTTCTGCCTGCCATGGCTGCTGTGGAGAGGAGGTGGATGCCAGAGGGCCACCAGGTTTTTGCCTCCTGCTGGAATGCCTCCATGGAAGCTCCACTTCCCTCAGAGTGAAACCTGGCACCATCTCACACCACGGGGCAGGGAGGGGTATTTCTCCAACATTTCCACCAGTTTTGAGTCTTTGTTCTTGTGGGGGTTGGGGGGGAAGTTCTGATAGTTTGGTGTTGTACAGTTATTTAATTTTATTCCTTACCTTGAGGGCATTCTGTGTTGATAAGCCATTGGTTTTGTTTTGTTTGTTTGTTTGTTTTCTACTAGTGTTCATTCTCTATTGGTGGAGGAGGATTGTTGAAATCCTTTAGAGGAGACTGCTCCCTGCAGAGTGTGCTCTCTTAAATTTATCTCAAAACTGAGACATGGAACTTCCTCTCTGTCTCTCTGGGTGTAAAGACAATTGTCTATATTTTCTGAGGTGGAAGTCTCATAAGATTGCACTTATCCACGGGCTGCTTTTGAGTCTGTAAATAAAATATCTGCATATTTTTAGTAATGTTGGCTATCGGCTAAGAGAAATGATCTGAACTCTGTTCAGTATTATAAGGCCACACCTGGATGATTGCATACAGTGCTGGATCCTCCGGTATAAGAGAGACACAGAGACACTGGGTACAGTCAAACAAAGGACACCAAAATGATGGAGGGACTGGAGCATTTCTCTTAACTGAAAAGGCTGAGAGAGATAGGACTGTTCAGCCTGGAGGAGAAGATACTCCACAGGTTCTTTACAGTGGTGTCTAGTGACAGGACTAGATGCAACGGGCATGAACTAGAGCACAGAAGACTCCATCTAAAAACCTGGAAGCTCTTTTTCAACTGTGAGAGCGGCTGAGCATTGGCACAGGTTTCCCAGGGGGACAATGGAGCATCTATTCCTGGAGAAATTCTAAAGATTTCTGTACATTGCTCTGGGCAACAGGCTTGAAGTGGCCCTGCTTAGGGCAGTGCATAGGACTAGAAGACCTCCAGGGGTTCCTTCCAGCCTCAACCATTCTGTGATTCTGGAATGGTTCTAGAAAAGGTCTGTGCTGCAACATCCCATTAAATGACAGATAATTAAGATAAGTAGCTGTTACAGAAATCCTTAGATTTAGTAAAGATGAATGTTGTAAACAGAGCTAAATTCAAAGTATTAAGAATGAAAATGTAATACGAAGTGCCTTATTGGAAAGACTGTAGTTCACTAGAATCTACTTTTCATGTGGGCTTTGACAAATAATGCCTCTAGAAATAGAATTCCCTGCATCAGGGAATTTGGAGAGTGAGACTATGATTCCATAACTAACTCACTTCCAAATAGTTAAAGGTTAATATACTGGTGTTCCCATACAAATAGGTAAGTTTATTTCTATTACCCACTCCATTCAGGATAAATAAAAGTAGCTTCGGGGCATTTTCAAGCCTCATTTTGTAAACTTATTACAACAGTATAGTGTGAAGAAATCTGAATCGGAAGCATCATTGGGTTTGTGATTGAAAACCTGGTTCACAAATTTATCTATACTTTATTAGTGATTAAATAATGAGCAAGAGTAGTCAGAGGAAGCACAAAAGAGGAAATGAGGTTAAACAAAGTTGCGTGATTGAATAGGCCTGTAAAACTCCTTTTAAATTCAGAGTAAGTCATCAAGGAAATATAATTTGCCACTCTGTACTTTTAACCTCAATATTTTTCTTTAAACAAACAGGAAATATGGAATTTAAGGATTACATATCCAGAGTTTTTAGTTTCCACAACTGTCTAATTGTGACACTAGGCATATCCTGTGAGCTCGAGTTTACATGTGCTTCTGAACAACCACTCTCAAATTTCTTTACTGAAATTAATCTGAAGAAATGCACATGCACTATGTAAGATTGCATAAGTATAAACCTCAGTAAATGATATATACTTAATTTTCAGAAAGCGAATTTACGAAAGAAACAAAATAATACTCCAAATAATTTACAAGTTGCAGTAAGAGACCACAAATGAAAGAATGGTCCATAGGCTTTTTTAAGATTTGAAAGCCTAGAACTTATTTTAAGACTTTACATAGGCAAATGGCTTATTTTGAGAAAGGTTTTACTCACTTTGTAGGGTGTTGTGTGGTTCTTTTTTAAGCCAGTTCTTTTGAGTTTTAGCTGATTGTCATAAAGTAGTATCAAACATAAACCAATGATGATGTTGTAAAAAAACATACAAAAAAAAAAAAAAATCAGTCATTCTTCTAGGCAGTAGTAATTCCTATTTGATAAATCTTAAATGCCAATATTTGGAGTCACCAATAGAATACAGAGATCCAAAAGAAAATTTTTCATCTGTGTGCTAGGAAGATGTAATGCTCAGAACTTCCCTAATTCACTTCCAAATGGGCTGTTTCATGTGCCTGTTTGTCCGCATCTGGAAGGAGCTTGTGAGTATTATGTCACTAGTGATTTTTAAAAATCATATATGTTAAGGAAGGAACTCTAAAGAAATAATTTTGAAAGGCATAAATAAAATTGTAGAACATCCTGAATTGGAAGAGACCACAAGGATCATCAAAATCCAAGTCCCAATTGACAGACATTGTCTATGAACTAAATTAGATAAATGTAAATATTGCTACTTATACATTATATCTTTATTTGTTTGATGCTCTATTCATTCATTCATTCATTCATTCATTCATGTGCTATGGAAATGGCAAGTACAGGATGTCAAATACTAACAGAACTTCTCTACATTATTCTGCCGGTGTTCCCTGTCTTGACCTGGATAAAGTATATCCTTTTAAATTGTACTGTAATTCACTAGCATTGCATGTTCACTCTTTTGATTCATCTGGGCAGATGCCATCAAGTGAGAACTGTGCCACTTCTGAAACAGTTTATTAACAAATATATCTAGGAGTAACGTGGAGTTTATGAAATTCTATTTATCATTTAATGCACTTAGCAATTTATTGTCTTGTCAGATTATTTTACAAAAAAAATAAAAAAAAATCATCAGTTAGAGAGAATTTAAAAACCATTAAATGAGATCTATTGATAAATATCTCCACAGACTAACACATGTGTGTTGCAGGAGAAAAAGCCAATAATATTTCACATTTTTTTATACAAGCAAAATTTTGTTATGTCTTTCTCATCTCCTGTTTTACATATATGCCAGAATACCACTAGACTTTTGTAGAAGTCAAAGATGGAAACAATGTAGTGAAAAAATTTACTGGTTTTGGTTGGTTTTTTGGCAATTATCTGAATTGGGATATATTCCTGTGTTGTAGGAGCAAAAATTGCTTGTGGCTTATACAATCTCTAAAATGTGTTCATATAACATCTATAAATACAATACTGTAGTAAATCTGATTTCTTATTTAGTAAGAATAATTCTGCTAAATGAGTTCTTTATTAAACTTTTATTATTATTGAATTAAAAAGGAAGGTGTTTGTTTGCCATATGTGAAATTTTGTATCTGTTTCCAGATTTTTGTTTGAATCTGCTTCTAGGGAGAACATTTTTTTTAATATTTTTTCTGGCTTTCCTTTTTTCTGTCCCACTTAGTATACCTTCCTGATAATTTATTTGTGATGCAGAAAGCCAAGTTCACTGACAAGTTTAAATTAAAACCAAAAAGAAAACCTTTGGCTTTAAAGCAATGAAAAATGAATTGTTATGAAACAATATTAAAATATATTTAAAGATTTGTTGTAGTTTGGAGATGTGCATGTCACTAATATTGAAGGAAAAATAGAAGTTGC